>JAMZAV010003165.1:0-66969 GCA_024449915.1 Sweltsa coloradensis
CCCATGTTTTAGTAACACCTGGGAAGTTAAGATTGGGATTGGTTTTGTTTGTGTTATTAGTTTTTGGTTTCAAAATGTATTTGACTTGAAAAAAAGTGATGTACTTTAGCACGAACTTGTCTTGATAACTAAATAGTAAATAATTACAATAAATAACTACTAACTGATACGAAAGCTAAAACTTGTAAAAATACAGCCAACCTTAAAACACTAAAAGAAATAGATCTAAAAAAAGGCAAGCTCATCTCCCTTCCACATTTGCGCATTCTTAATTTCATAACGTTGTCCTACAAGTGTCCCATACAGTTTCCTTGAAAGCTCGGCAAAATAGAATTTCCAATATAAAGCGAAAGCGAGCGTTTTCCATTTGACTCTGCCGAAAATAGTCAGTTTTTTTTGTTTGTTTGTTTGTTTGTTTGTTTGTATGTCTCGCCATAACGTTCGACGAGTTCGGTCGAGTTGAAATTTTTTTTTGTGAGCCATCCGCAAGCTTCGTATACTTCATTGATGCCATTAAGTTTTGGTGGCAAAATCGACGAAGTTTTTTTTTAAACTAACCGGCGAAAAATTCTGAGTGGCCAAATCATTTAGAATGTCCGTCCGGTCACGAATATGTTTTAATTTTATTTTGTCCGATAGTAGTGTAGATGGATAATTAAATTTTAAAACAAAAGTAAACGTTACCATGGAAGAAAAGTAAAAGTACATATTAGTTTTCTATCATTTGGGTCCTTCCAGCAGGCTTCGCTGAAATATTGTTTTTTCACACTACCCCAACTCAATATCATTGAGTAAAGTTTTGGTGCTCTTGTAGTACATGATTGCAGTATAGCAGTCGATACTTGAGACATCGTGTTTATAAAATCACTCATACGGCATATGAAAAAGAGATGTACCCGTACACGATAGCTACTTGGTTTAAGGCATCGCTCGTAAAGGGCGAGGGATCGAACCCGGTCGGTTCGATTCGTCCGGTCGGGGACAAATTTTTCGACAAATTGATCTTTCTTCATTCCCTGTCCTTACAGGCAGGCTTCACTGAAAGATTTGTTATTGTCAAATTGGTCCGTAAAAGTTTACCCCTACCTGGGGTCGGGTTCGAAACCCGGAGGCTCTGGGCTCGATCCCATGTCGGGGGCCAAATTTCCCGACAATTGCTAACAATTAAATTATCATTATAAATGTCGTTTTAGAGTCTTTCTAAAAATGTACTCAAAGCGGAATTTCGCTTAAAACCTTGTATTCATACTTACCCCACTCTGGGGTATGAAGTGATAATATCTCAAAACAATTTTATCTTTCAGTAATGACAGAACATGGCAGTCTTATGTTTTAATTTATATCATTGCTCCCAACCACAATATAGCGATTTAGTATTAAGTATTGTTTGGCTTAGGCATCGGTTCGAAGCCGGGGGTTGAGACTGTCGGAGACTGGGCCAGACGTTTGCCATCGACTTGGAAGGCTGTTTAGAAAAGGCTTACCTACGACGAGACGCCGAGAGCGAGAATAATGACAAGAATCACAAGATCCAACAAGTTCCAGAGATTCTACGCAAGACGGGTCGAAGAGGAATGAACTGAATCAGCCTCTGAAAAGGATGACTACAAAGTTTTCACTGCAGCCGAATTATTTTGAACCTAGTTTGTCTTTGTAAGGCAGTTTGACTTCATTATGTTTTTGTGTGTTGCTGATGCTTTGTTTTTACTTGTTTTTCATGCCATGTTTTCTTGAGATTGAAAGCCAAGCCAAGTCTTTTGAAACGTCGAAGATTAAAATGTATTCAAAATAACTTATATAACGCGTGGTTATTTAAGTAAAGTTAAGTTTTAGATATCATAACGATTGTATCAAGAAAGCTTCCAAAAAACATGATTGTCGTAAAAGTTTGCTGGGCGATCGAACCCAGTCTGGTCAAACTTTTACGACAATTGTTATATTTCAATAACTATGTCCTCAACTCAAAGCGGACTGTGCTTAGAACCTTGTATTCAATTCATATATATATATATTCATATGTATAATATAAATTGTATGTTTTCGATATATACATACATGACATAATGAAATTCTTGCCAGTTTCCGAGTTAAATAAGTTTAATATTAATGAAACTTTTAGAGCAGGTGAGGTTAATAATGTGATGAATTAGTTGGACTATAATACGCTGCTCTTTTAAATAAAGAAAAACTATGTAGGTAACGATATTTTCGAAGACTATTCAGTCCTCTTCAACTGGTTTAATTTGGTTTAATGACATTTGACAGTTACAACAGTAAAAAAAAACTATTTTTTCTTTTCTTACTGTTGTAACTGTCAAATGTCATTAAACCAGTTGAAGAGGACATACATAGTTTTTCTTTATTTAAAAGAGCAGCGTTTAGTCCAACTAATTCATCACATCATTAAATAAGTTCTCAAGTAACGACATACAAATTAAAAAACATATCAATTTGGAAATTTGTGTGAAATATATTTGGGGCATAATTAACAAATGATTAAATACTAAGAACTTATCATATTCACGAAATTCTCATTACAAAATCTTTTTAATTGCAATTTTACGCTTGTAACACATTTTGCACTATAGTTGTGTTTGAGCAAACACTTGATCGCACTAGTAATAATCTTGCTATAGGAACTACAGCGGACAATTAAACAGTTTGGGAAACTGAGTTAGACATTTCAAACGTGATTATGTTATTTAAACGTGACTGCCGTTTTCGGGTCTAAAATAGCAATCACTAATACAGAAGACACGATTACTGCCATCCACATAATTCCACTGCTGCTCGTTAGCGATTTCGCAAAGTAGCAGGGGCTGACGCCCGGTTCGATATTTCACAGACACAAAATTGATGACGAGATTGAAATTTCACAATGTAACGGGAACACTGAATGAGAACAATGCCCATGTGATTGAATTCGAACAGGTGCATCGCATTCGTCAGTATGATGGGGGGGGGGGGGGGTTATCAGGGTTGTATGCTCGCGTTACGTGCATTGCATACGGAGAGACAGCGTTCTGAGTCTGACGAGACATCCGACACAATGTAGGTTTACGTGGTTAAAATTAAGTTCATCTTGCCAGTGAGATACACTAAAATAGCAATTAAAAAATTGTATCTTGTACATGTGAGATTTTAAAAGAATTTTTATTCTATTCGATCCTGAAACTTTCGAATGAGGGCGATTTTTTTTTTATAAACCCTCCTTCAAACTGCTTAATTTTTGCTTTTCATAGATAATTGCAGCATCATACCAAACTTAAAACGGTCATTCGGAAAGTTATGTCCCAAAAAACTGTGCACCAATATAATAATATCATCGTCGCTGATAAAAAGGATGGATGACCAAACTGAATATGCGTGATATATTACCATTTGCATGCGTAAACAGCACTTTTAATTAGGTTTCTGTTATTTTGCAAGATGCAAATACCAAAAAAAAATTTTTTAAAAAAACGGCAGCCAAGCTCTCCCTTCAAAAGTATTGGCTGTGATATTGTGAGATATAGAATTTGAGCAATCTTTCATTCTTTCCTCCCTAGTTTCGCATTGAAAAGAAGTAAGATCATTAATTCGCTGTGACGAGCGCCAATCCAACCATTTTCGTGGTAAAAAAAGTAAAAATTTTAATCTCAAAATCATAAAAAAAATTACTTGGCCATTAAATTTTGGGTTCATTATGAGAAACTCAAATGGCCAAGTAATTTTTTTAATGATTTTGAGTTTAACATTTTTACTTTTTTCCCCACGAAAATGGTTGGCTTGGCGCCTCGTCAACAGGGGGAAATGATCTTACTTCTTTTCAATGCGAAACTAGGGAGGAGGAATGAAAGATTGGCTCAAATTCTATATCTCACAACTTTAAACAGCCAAAAACTTTTGAGGAGAGCTTGGCTGCCGTTTTTTTTTAAATTTTGTATTTGGGGGGGGGGGGGGGATATCACATTTTTTGTTGTTTGTTTCATATCAAGGAGTGAAATACTTGTAAATAATATTCAAAGAAAGAAGGAATTTTAAAATGTAATTTTCCATCTAAATTGCTTTGATATACGGCTTACGACGGAGTTGATTCACTTTCTAAAATTTTTGTAAGAATTAAATTGGGGCTACATAGCTCAGTGGTGAGAGCATAGCCCGGACGGTTAAGGTCATGCCATAATTTCACGCTGATAACACAGGTGCCTTCATGGTGAATGCTGGATATTCAAGTTAAAAATATTAAAAATAATATTTAAAATACTAGGGATGAAGGTAAAAAAATGTGGTTTAGGAAATGAGAAAAGGCCGATTGGGTAAAACACACATTAAAACATAATTTTAATAACTAATTTGAATAAAAATTCAATTTTGGGTTAGGGCCATGAATTATTCCAATTTTAGGGGATGATTAAGGGGGTGTTGGAGTGGAATATCGCTTGCCTCTCGGCGGATTATTTTTCAATTTTTATGTACCATCATGCCAAATTTCATGCTGAAAAACTCTTTGGTCCTTCATTGTAAAGTTGGAAATAAGGTATAATTTAAAAAACTATTAGAAGGGGGGTTAAAAAAATGGGGTTTAAAGGGAAATGAGAATGGGCCCCGATTGGGTTAAAAAAATTTAAAAAAATTTTTAATAACAAATTTTGAAAAAAAAATTCAATTTTGGTTAGACTATGAATTTTTCCCCTTTTTGGGGGATGTTTTGGGGGGGTTTTGGGGGTAGAATATCGCTTGTTCTCGGGGGGTTTATTAACTTATATTTTTATCTCCCCCATGCCAAATTTTCGCGCAGGAGCCCACGTTTAGATTTTTATTAATGGTTTGAATTTAAAGGGTTTTTAAATGGTTTTGGTTTTGGGTTTTTGAAAGAAAAAGTGCATGTAGTGAGAGCTGTTAGGGGAAAAAATTTTGCAAACCCGGGATACCACGCCAATTTTGCAGGGGGGTAGATAAAAAAAATCAAATTAAAAATCCGCCGGGAGGAAAGAGAACTCCCCCCCCAAAACACCCCCTAAATCACCCCCTTAAAAAAAGATAATTCATATCAAACCCAAAAAGAATTTTTTTTAAAATTGGTTATTAAAATTATGTTTTAATGTTTTTTAAACCCCAAAATCGTCCTATTCTCTACAAACCCCCACTTTTTTTCAACCCCCATCCAATTGTTTAAATTTTTTTTACCTTGATTTCCAGCATTTACCAGGACACCTGGGGAGTTATCAGCATGAAATTTTGGGCACAAGGTTTTTCATAATAACCTAAAAATAAAAAACCCGCGGCAGGAAAGCGTTTTTTTCCCCCCCTTTTTCTCTACCCCCTTAACTTGGGGAAAAAACGAAAGGTAGTATTTAACTCTTTTTGAATATTTCAATTGCTGTTTAAAAATTGAGTCGATGGTTATAGTCCGTCAACAAATCTTTCATAAAAAACAAACAATTTTTTCACCCCCAACCCTAATAATCATACTTTTAGTGACAAACATGTTAGAAAGTTCCCAACAAAAATTTTGGGCAGGGTATAGATAAAAAATAAGAATAACTTTTCCCTTTGGGAGGCAAACAAATTTACCCCTAGTGCCCTCTATCACCCTTTTAAAATTTGGGAATTTGTATAGGTGTATTTAAAAATGTAATATTAAAATTATCCAATAAATTAGCTCAAGCTTTTTGACCCAATAAACCCAAAATTTTCTCGTGTTTTTTTCCCCCCACCCCAAATGTATTTTTTTTAAAACACTTTATTAGCATAAAATTTTTGGGCGGGTGGTAGATAAAAATATAAAATTACTTTCCCCGTGGGAGGCAAACGATATTTCACCCCTAGTACCCCTACACCCTTAAAATTTAAATTTAGTACTGATCGATTCAATACATGGAAATTATTAAAAATTATCAATAATATTATGCTCAAGCATTTTTTCCATTAAATAAAACCTGTTTCCCATGTTTTTTTACCCCCCCCCTAATGTGATTTTTTTCATCAACACTTATTAGCATGAAAATTTGGCATGGTGGTAGATAAAAAATATGAGAATTACTATTCCGTTGGGAGGCAAACGATATTTCACCCTAGTACCCTCTATACCCCTTAAAATTGGAATTAGACTAGACGTATAAAATACTTTGTAATTTTTAAAAATTATCCAATAATATTATCTCAAGCATTTTTCCATTAAATCAACCTGTTTTTTTTATTTTTTTTCTACCCCCCCCCCAATAGTGATTTTTTCATCAAATTTATTAGCAAAAAATTTGGCATGGTGGTGATAAAAAATAAAAAATTTTCTTTTCCTTGGGGAGGAAAGATATTTCCCCCCATACCTCTATACCCCTTAAAAAATTGGAATTAGTACTAGATCGTATTAATACTTGTAATTAAAAAAAATTTATCCAAATAATTTTATGTAAAGCATTTTTCCCATTCAATAAACCCTAATAATTCTCATGTTTTTTTACACACACACAGACAAACTAATTATAATTAAAAAAATTTTTCCAGTAAAAACCGGTGTATAAAAGATGGTAAGTGTAAACAAATTAATTCTAAAAATGGGAAAAAAAAAAAACTTTAGTTTGTATGATTATTTTTTTTAAAGTACCCTTTGTAAAGCTAATTTAAAGAGTAAGATAAAAACTGCCGGCCCCTTTAAAAAAACTAAAATATTTAATTTTAATTGGATTTTTTAATTTAAAACATTCTTCCAGATAACCACCCATGAAAAAAAAAAAGAATCATTAACACTCTTTCCCCAATTTTAAGGGGTGTACTTGGGGGGAAATATTTTTATTCCAAACGAAAAGTAATTTTTTATTTTTATCTACCACCGCCAAATTTCATGCAAAAGTGTTGATGAAAAAAAACACTATTGGGTTGGGGGAGAAAAAAAAAAATAGTAATTAGGTTTATTTGGGTAAAAATGCTTGGAGCAATAATTTATTGGAAATTTTAATAATTTCAAGTATTTAATACGACCTAGTACCAATTCCAATTTTAAGGGAAAGAGGGCAAAGGGGTTTAAAAAATCGTTTGCCTCCCAACAGAATAGTAATTTTATATTTTTATCTAACACCCTGCCCAAAAAATGCTAATAAGTGTTGTAAAAAAACACTATTTTGGGGTGGGTGTAGAAAAAAAAATGAGAAAATTTGGTTTTGAAGGAAACATGCTTGAGCTAATATTATTGAATAATTTAATAATTACTGTATGAAACGACCTGTACAATTCCCAAATTTTTAAAGGGGTGATAGAGGGCACTGGGTGAAATACGTTTTCCTCCCCAAGGGAAAAGTAATTTTATATTTTTTTCCACACCTGCCAAATTTTTATGTGGTAACTTATTAACAGGTTTTTTCACTAAAAGTAGATTATTAGGGTTGGGGTGAAAAAATTGTTTGTTTTTTAGAAAAGATTTGTTGAGGGGAATACACATCGATCAAAAAATTTTTAAACACAATTAAAATATTCAAAATGTATTAAATACTTCCTTACGTTTTTTTCCCCAAATTAAGGGTGGTAGAGAAAAAAAGGGGGTGGAATATCGCTTTCCCCCGGCGGATTATTTTTTTCAGGTTATTAGAACCATCATGCCAAATTTCATGCTGATAATCCCTAGGTGCTTCAGGTAAATGGGAAATCAAGGTAAAAAAAATTATAAACATTTGGGGGGGGGGTTGAAAAAATGGGTTTAGGAAAAGAGAATAGGACGATTGGGTTTTTAAAAACCATTAAAACATAATTTTAATAACTAATTTTTAATTTTAAAAATTCTTTTTGGGGTTAGAGCTATGAATTATTCTAATTTTAGGGGATGATTTACGGGGTGTTGGGGGTGAGATGTCGTTGCCTCCCCGGGGGAATTTTTAATTCTGATATTTTTTTTCTACCCCATGCAAAATTTGGTGCTGGTATCCCGGATTTTTTAATATTCAAATGTTTTTCCCCTTTACAGCTCCACTAATGAGTCTAAAAAGGTACATCTAAGTGTGTCCAAGTTTATAGTTCTAAAATCTACCGGGTTTCTCTGTAGGCCTTTTACCTCTTTCAGAATCCCCCACCCCCCACCCACCCACCCAGCCAGCCGGAATTTTTTAGACCAAGTTGAGGCACTTTTTTTAACACAGAACGGTTTTTTTTAAGGTCATGGACCACATATCAGGTCAAATACCGAGTTTCAAGATTGTAAATATTTCGGGACGGCGTGTGCAGATAGCTGAAACCCCCCAACTCGCCAACTCGCCAACTCGCAACTCGCCTTCTAAGCAGTCGCGTGTGCTTGGCTACGGGCGAACGACCGTCGCCCTAGATACAAACGCTTGTCGAGTAGTGAGCGCACTGTACCCTATAGCCAACCGCCATATGATGCCATTAAGTTCATGTAAATTAACACTTTTTACTTCAAAGGAAATATCTTTGTAACGATACTGAGCTCGTATTTAAACATCCCGAGGTAAAGAAATGTATAAGAATATAATAAGCATTTAGTTTTAAAACTAATTTCAAGTGGTTTTGAATGTCAAGTTGGTTTTCTTTGAGCGCACACAGCGTCTTTAAGAGGTTATTATGTTATTTGTTTCCGGGGGCAGATTGTGGCTATGTAAAATGCGCAATACATCACTCTAGTATAAAGGGTATTTACTTTTTCCCAAAAAAAATTGTCACCACATAATCCGCATAACTAATACTCTGTCAACGCACGGACTCGGGGCGGAAAGAGAGGTTTTCACGCCAAGGATCGTGATAAACGCGTACTTTTTGGACGCTCGGCCACGAGAAAGGATCGTACTTTTCGATAAAAAATACCCGAGACACGAAAAAATTTCGATTTCATTTCAATTTCAATTTCATTCAAAAATATAAAATACCCGATAAACGTATTTTTGCACGTTTTTTACCGCGACGGTTGCCGCGCCCGAAGTATGCGTCGCACTCAAACGGCGACTGTACCGACGCGTTCGAAATCGTTTCGGGTACGAGTACTGTTAAGGGTTTCGGGCCGACTCCGACACTTTGCCCGGGGCGACGATGAACATTTTTACTCTATTGCAACTTCGGAAAAAAATCTTTGGTTTAAGACACAAAAAAGATTGAAATGATTTCTCCAAATTAAAATTTTTGGTTTCTACGTGTGATCATTAGAAAAACGGCTGTCGGTATGTTAAAACATTTTCCCTTCAAAAATGTCATTCTCTATAATTTTTGGACATTGATTGCATTTTCTATTTTCAAATTTTCGGAAATTATTAAATGCAAGGTAGAGTCCCAAATTTTACCAATACCGAAAGCCAATGACTTGACGAACAAGTTAGAAAAAAAAATTGTCCCGATATCTTATTCCGGTTTGCGCGGAAAAATCCCAAGTTGATACTAGCAATTTTTTAAAGCTTAAAATCTGTGTCGATTGGAAACAAAAACAGGCTCATTATGTGGAGGCAGGATGAGAGAATTTTAATAAAATTACTTTGAGTACCTGGGTTCGAACCCGGGGTAAGTGGGACGCCTTCGATTTCAATCCGGGATATGGTTTTAAATTATTTTTTAAATTCAAGGTCATAAAAACATATTTAACTTTTTTTCTAAAATTAGCGGATGGCGGACCTGATGTATCGGATCTTTACACAAATTTCGATACCCTGTTGTTATTTTGTCGATACGTTATGGCTCATAAAAAAAATACGATGCATGCCCGTTTTGGCATCGAAAAAATCAACATATTGAGTTGCATGCAAATAAAAAACGTTATTAAAATGGGTATGCCATTAAGGGTTTGGGGTTCGCTTCATCGGCCTATGAAATACCTCAAATGTTTGATGATTAAAAAAAACACATTTCATCCCTTCGTTTTGGACATCACAAGCGCCAACAAAACTGCACAAGAACATTTTCTTTCAATTCTCGGCCACATAATGCCGCACTACTACAACACCCCTGCTTCTCCCTCAATCATTAGCATTTCGCGGACGATGGATAATAGGAAGTGTACTGTGGAAATTGTCACGCGCTTATTGGGTGCTTTGGTTCGAACATCTGATGGGTCCGTTTTTTCATGGCGCATTGTTGTGGAATTTGAATGTATTATTAAACCCACGTAAATTGCATTCGATCGGGGGAAGTCATTCTTCAAAAAAAAAAATAATGCGTTCATATATAAATAACATTTTATACTAATTTATTTATCACTTTTTAAAAAGTTGTGACAGGCTGTGTCATGGGGATAGGGGGGAGGAGTGGCAAGAGGAGGGGGGGGAGATGATGTGGTACTACACATCTCAAATAATTAATGCCTATATTAAACTGAACGATACATGCAATATCATTGACATTATTATGATATTCTTAAATTACCAAGATCTACAAAAGGGTATGCGATGATGCGTGCTAGACATTTATCATTCCATAAGGTAAAGGTTTTTTACAAAGGGGAATTTTGGGTTGCAAAAATAAATTTATTTACAATAAATATTTTTTTAAAAATTTTAAGTTTTTTTATTAATTAACCACAATAGTTATGTATGGTTTGATTGTGATAGTGGCATTTTCTACCCAATATTTTTCAAAATGTTGATCGTTATAGAAATTCATTTTAATGTACTCATTTCAAGGTTCCTGGGTTTAAAATTTCTTAAGCATTTAGAAAGAAAATTTTTGGTACAGAGGCGTATATCCATTTAGAGTTTAATTTTTTATGATGTTCGAAGCAAATTTAAATGAACTAGGAATTATTACAATTTAAAAATAAAATTCAAGCAATGCTAATGAATCAAAAGAGCAAAGAAATAAATTTATTTTTACTATTTATTTGTGGGTCATTGTCTGTGTGTTTGAGTAATGTAAATTTATCTTCATAAGTTCTAATTTATGATTTTGCAATTCTCTTTTGTTTGTTCATTATTGCTATGATTATGATATAATCAATGTATTTTCAATGATATTTTCTGCCTAGATTGTCTGGGTTTTCGGCCATGGTGGAGCTTGCAACTTGGGTTAGGGGTCCTGTATCATTGCTGTGATCCAGGTTTTGACTTAAACAATTTTAAATAATTATATATCTGATATAATCATTATTAGAGTCAAGATATTTTTGTACTAAAATGTTATCCAGATTTGAACACAAGAATGAAGATTCGCGTTCGGTGGTTTCTTCGCGAAAGTTTTTTACCCCTTTATTTGATGTTCCTGATTTTTGGCAAACCTCATATCTTTGAGTGGATCGTCTAAAAATAAGTTTGTTTTTTTTTCGTTTTTTCTTTTTTAATGATTTTTGTTTCTTTCTTTTTTCTTTCTTTTTTCTTTTCCTTTTCTTTCTTTTTCCCTGTAGTTTTTTTTTCCACACTTTTTTATATAATTTGATTTCATTATTAATTGTTTAAAAATCCTTTTATTTGTTACCAAAATTGTTGGTTTTATGCATTGTTACAAATTTTTTACTATTTTTCATTACTATTTCAAATTTTTTACTTATCTGTAGTTCTTTGTTGTGCCCCTGCATCTATGAAATTAGATTTATTTTTAAATAAATAAATAAATAAATAATAAATAATAAAAAAATAAATAAATAATAAATAAAATAATAAAAATAATAAATAATAAATAAATTAATTAAATAAATAAAAGTTAGTCGGTACACTACACCCCCTGACCATTTTTGGGCTTTTTGGGAAAATTCAGGATTACCCTTTGTTGGTTGTCCAATTTTGTCCATATTCGCTACATGGGTAGCCCAGTCGACCAAAAGGGAATAACTTCATCATTATAATACCCAAAAATAAGCAATGTCAGTGAGGGCTAAATAGGTCTAAAATTTTGGGGGGAAAAATACTTTCATTTACTGTCGGAAGCATTGTGGCGCATGTAAGAAGTGCATCACGTTGCAGAAAAAAATGTTTATTATAGTGATATCCTTCGGAATAGGCTGCGGAAGGGGGGGGGGGGGGGGGGTGAAAGTCCAATTTTTCAATTGGGAACCTTTATTGTTTGGTGAAATTTTTAAGTTCGGTTTTTGCTCTTTACAATGACGTCAGAGCGCCGCATTTCCCAGGCAACGGACCCGAAATGCGATCAGTTCAACGTGGCCAAATTTTGGGGGAATTTCTCTAAATAGTGGCATAAGAATTTGGGAATCTAAAAACTCCTACTTTTTATAACCCTTTCCCCAAAATAATATCGTTTCGATCTCGGCCATCTCGGACTCTTGTGAACCGGGTGGACGAGACAAACAAAAAGGCGTACAGGAAAAAACGGCCGAAAAAAACAATTGTCCCGGATTTTTTCAAAAAAGCGTAAATGTCCCCCATTTCGATCATTCTTTTTCCCGTGACTTCAGGCGACGGGGACAAGTCAGGTGGTTTTCCCGGAAAAATTTGTCTTAGATTTTCGAAAATATTTTTTAAAATCTCGGTCAATTTACGTCCCATCGGGCCCATTTTAGCCCTACGGAACCGGACGGACGAGGCAGAGATTTCGGAGTACTGGAAAAGTGTCCCGGAAAAATTCGGCGTACCGGAAATTATTAAAATAGGGGGGGGGGCATTAATGCTTTTCCTATCCCGAATCCTAAAATTCGAGAACTGTTTAGCCCGGACGCCGCCATGACACTGTATTTTTTTTTTGGGGGGGGAGTGGATTTTGGATATGGAATTTAAGACATTTTAATCTCTTTTTAAGCATTTCGTTTTTTGGCGATTCCGATCGCGCCAGAGGGCCACATCCAAGGTTACGTCCTAATACTAAATTAATTTTCAAAAAAAAATTTGGTCATTTTTGGGAAATCCAAAAACACTTTTTCTTTTAATAGCACGGGCAATTTTCGGCTGATCGGGTCCAGCTAGAGCTCTTAGGAGCCGGAAAGACGTGGCACAATCTTTTCGTACCGGAAAAGCGTCCCGGAAAATTTGGCGCTCGGAAAAATTGCTTAATGTGAAAAGTAGCACGTTAAAAAAATCTACACGCTGGGGGACGGCGATTAGAGTCTACCAGAGTCCCGAAAAAATTATCCAGGAAAAACATTTCTCACGATGTTACACTTACGCAAAGACGTAAAAATGTTCCGATTTCGAAAATTCTTTTACCCGCGACTTCGCGGTGGTGGGTAGGGTCCGGCGGCGTCCAAAAGTGTCCCGGTAATCAATATCCCACACATAACAAAAACTTGTAAAAATACAACCACACCTTACACACTCAAAAGAAATGAGATCCAAAAAAGGGACAAGCTCCTTTACCCTTCCTCATTTGACCATTCTTAATTCATAAACGTTCAGTATCCCGTAACAACATCCTAGAAAAGCTTGGCAAAGTAGAATTTGCAACTAGTATTAATTTAAACATAATACGTAGTTCATCCAAATTTTTTTTTTCTAAATAATTTTAACGTAATGGTCATGCAAATTGATCGATTGATACCAAATATCTAATTGTTTCACCAATAATTGTGTCTCGACAAAATGTATTTGAAACATAAAGATCACACAGTAGTAGCATATATTAATCTACACATGCTATCGCTTCAATTACATAAACTCAGGCTATAATTGTCACAAAACTAAATGCATGGATTCATTAAAAACATATAGAAATAATCCACCAAAAATGTAACTTGAGAAAATGTTAATCCTTTTTACCTAGTCAATATCGTTCCATCCAGAAAGTAACAAAATGGAAAATCCACAACATGATTCAAATTCGTAAAATTCCCATTAAAACCGTTTTACTTACGATTTTTTAAATTAACATGTGCGTTCGAGTTGATATAATAAAATATTAAGAGATAGGAGAAAAATGCAAAAACAAATAATATGTAGGTAGTAGGCCAAAGTTTAGAACCAATTGCCGAAGTTCACAAAAATCGAGTAACTTACAAAGATTTCAGGTTTTTGTTGTGAATCAAATAATTTATTTATAAATGTGAGTAGGCCTATGGATCTCATAGATCGACCCTTTACGAACTTTCAAGCAAAATATAATGAACTACTAAAAGCCTTTCAACAACAGCCACGAACGAAAAATTCCGATTTCCGGAAGTAACAGTGTTATATAAGTTAGTTATTTTTTAGAGCACTTAATTACTAGATTGGCTTCTTAAAGCAGTAATAAAATACTTTGAAATAAAAAGCATCAAGTTGACCTATATGTTCGAGTTACACGTGGCTTCGATGTTGAGTGTTGACTGACGTTCATTACGAACGACGAAGAGTCTGCATGCGCACACAATGCAAGTCTGCGCTCACGTTTTGTTCTCAATCCTATACTCTAAGTCGCGATTAACCTAGTTGTTCAACTAACAAGTCAGTATTAGAAACATCCCCAGTCCCTACTCGGTCTCGCTCACATCTCTGTGACAAACAAAACAACAATAACGAGAGGATATGGAACATCTATTTACTGGGGTCCGGGTAACTCGCTGAGTCGTAACCACATGACCCAACCTGAACCAATTACCCAATATGAATACTGACGCGGATTACGTGAGTGAGTACAAAATGGTTTCAGATCCCACCAATGGTAA
The DNA here is from genome assembly GCA_024449915.1 of Sweltsa coloradensis. Lineage (NCBI taxonomy): Eukaryota > Metazoa > Arthropoda > Insecta > Plecoptera > Chloroperlidae > Sweltsa > Sweltsa coloradensis. Next base: position 14,486 of record JAMZAV010003165.1, read on the forward strand.
ACAGATGTTCCGCTAAACTCAAAAAATATATTTCATTCAGGCTAACTATATTTAAGGGGTATTTAACCGTTAAACTCAAAAAATATATTTCATTCAGGCTAACTAGTAATGCATTTAGCAATTAACAGAAAAAAAATTATTGGGGTCACCATGACCCCCCTAAAAAATGTCAAACTTGGTACTTTTCAAGCTAGGTCCTATCGGCAAAAATCTCCCATAAGAAATAACATCGGGATGATCTTTATGCCCCGTGACCTAGGAAGATATTGATCCAAAAAATATTGGCGTTATTGACGTGCTCGACAGCCTTTTCTGTATATCCTCTATATTTTGTTTTGTGTTTTGGGCAAGTGGTTCGGATAAAATATGCTGATTACCAAGAAGGGGTGTGATTTTAGAATGCACATTTTTGCGCGTCTGAAGTAGGCTATATTTGTGCACAGTTACATGCCACGATGTTATAAATGGCCATTTTAGATTGGTACGATGCTCTAGTATCTATGTGGAACAAAAAAGAAGCAGGTTAAACCGATTTAAAAAATTCTAAAAACGCAAATTTTGTCAAATTTCTGGATCAAAAAGTTTAAAAATTTGTGTAAAATCACAGTAACAAGAAAAAATTTTTTAACGGTCAATTAGTGTAGTAATATACTATAAATTATGTAGTAAAAATATTTTTTGGGATAATAGCCCTTTTAACAAAATACCGTACTATTATCTTTTGACAGGAAAATGTAGCTCAAGAGTATCGTCGCGAGAACCTGATTCGCGGGTTCGCGGTCTATACCAGCCACCGGCAACCCAGACTGAAAGTTTGTCCAAGATTTTCTATTTTCTTCAGTCGTAATGCAAATGTCGTCGAATCAAATGCCGTCGTTATTGCGACTGTCTTGAACACAGGTCGTGGGCATTTCGTTCACAATTACCCTTGCCCTAAAACACCTATACTGAGACACCTCGTGAATAGGGTTGGTGTTTTTGACGAGAAATTTAGAAATGTTATGTATTCTTTCGTTTTGCAGTTAATAATTTTCGTATCATGAGACAGAGAACTCGAATTGTAATTTCTTAATTTCTTATATAAGTTAACTAAACTTAAATTGACAATTGAAATGTTTACTTTCATGAAAGATTAACAAATAATTATAAAGTATTTTAATGTCATTAAAAATTAAGACAATTTCCCACTATTTTCACTGCCTGTCTGCGGAGCGATTTATTTTACAATTTCAGCCACTTCGAACAATGTGAGGCAATCGTTTAGCTTTATGATGAGACATTACCGATTGACCTATTGTCATACATTGTTAAAGTCAAAGGGGCATTTATTTATTTTATTAATTTATTTAACGTCTATCCTATTCAGTTAAAAAAACTTATTTACAAAGGAGGACAACTAAATAAATCTAATTACATAGATGCAGACACAACAATGAACTAAGTATATATTTGAAATAGTAATATTAGACCAACAATGCATTAAAACACATTTTTTGTAATTAATTCAAAAAGGATTTTAAATGCAATTAATTTATGAATCAAATAAAAAGGGGGTGGCTAAAAAACAAGAAAAAAAAATCATCAAAAAGGAAAAGAAAAAATGATTTATCAGACAATCCCAATCAAACGACTATGAGGTTTGCCAAAAATCAGGAACAGCAAATAAGGGGAGTAATCAAACTTTCGCGGAAGAAACCACCGAACGCGGATATTCATTCTTGTGTTCTTATCATGATAACAATTTAGTACAAAAATCTTGACTCTAATTAAAAATTTTATCAGACATATTATTTGAAATCGTTCAAGTCAAAAACTGATCACAGCAAGCAAAGATCCACCAGTGGGCGGCAACCAGACAATCTAGGCAGAAAAATATCGTTGAAAATACATCGATATATTTATAATATCATAACCAAAGCAAAATAAACAATCAAAGAAAATAGTAAAATCATAAAAAAAAAGTTAAAGAGAAATAACTTTACACAAACAAAACAGACAATGCCACAAAAAAATAGTAAAAATCAATAATTCTTTTTTGCTTTTTGTTTCCATTTCATTGCTTAAAATTTGACTTTTAAATTGTACGTTTCCCTACCCCGTAAACGGGCTTCTCTTATCAAAAGAAATTGAATTCCAAAAGGATAGCCACATCGGGGATTTATCACAATAAGGCTTTTTATATGGCTCATTTTTTACAATTTGTGTACGCGAATATGAAATTTCCCGATAGCGAGTGCAGTGCATCATCCGTCTCGTTCAGCAAGCTCATAACTGTTAATTTATACGTTTTATGTAACATTTGAAATTTTTTGTTACATTTTATTTTTTAGTGTAGCTTTTTTTTTGGGAGTGGAACTTTGTTGTTAAAATCAAGGTACTCTTACCAAAGATTATGATTTTGGACTTTACATAAAAAAAAAACTTTACAACGTTGGGGGGCAAAGAGGAAACGTATTTCAAAACCAAGTTTTTGGTGGAGGCGCCGGGTTTTGTGGGTTTCCAAAATAAGGAACCTAAGTGGGCGTTGTCCGGTTCTCCCCCGTCAGGAGGTATAGGCGAATAACCCCGGGTAAAAAGTTTCGTAAGCGATGCCGGAACCCGACCAGGACCGGAATTATATCGTACTGTAAGAAAATAATCTTTCCCCTTTTTCCGTGGATAAATAACTCTGCTCATCACAAATATTAAAAGACATTTTTTTTGAGTTGAAGTGAACTTACATTTACCTGTTTTCCAAACCCTTTCCAAACTCCCCAGAAAAAGTACGTAAAAACATTTTGTCCGTGGCATTAGCCAAAAAGCCCACAACAATTTTTAAAAAATAAAACAAAACAAACACAAATCCAAAATCCCAAAAAAAAATCAAACAAAATTTACTGTACTCAAAGTCCCCAAAAAAACTGTTGAGAAAAAACAAATTACCAACCTTGAAGAGTGCGCCGGTCTAGCTCAAGTCAGTAGTCTTGCCAACTGCTGAAGTTTAATTTTAAAATAACTGAAATAAAATATTTAGTGGGACAGACCGACAAAGGAAAATTAACAAAAATTAAAAAACCGTTTTTAAATACAATTATAATTTACAAAACAAATATTTACTTTACAAAATTACAAAAAAATGTTATTCCCAAAATTTTCAAAAGTTCCCAAAAATAAAAGTTCCATTAATAAAAAGTTTTCAATAAAAAAAGTTCTCAGTAATAAAAAAGTTAGCCAGCCTTTTTTTATAAAAGTTTTTTTTCCCGTAGATGGGTTTTGTTTTCCCGTGTTATCGCTTTCCCTTAAAGGTTCTAGATTTTGGGGCCCAGGGTCCAGGGGTCAAGTTCTCCCCCAATTTCCCAAATTTCCAAAAATTCTCGCCCAATTTGGGCCCAAACTTTCCCCAAGCCCCAAAAACCCAAACGGATCAAAATTCCAAAATTTCCCTCGCCCAAGTTCCCCGGCCCACTTTTTCCAATTTCCAAAAACCCAAAAACGATCGAAAAAAACTCCAAGCCCGACTTTCCCAAAAGTTCCGACGCCCCCCTTTTGGTATTCGGGTTGGTTTTCTGCTCCAACCCGGCCCGGTGAATTCCCCCGAGAAAAACCAAGAAGTGTTTTTTCTGAAAAATCACCCTTTCTCTGCTGGCGTTTTTTTTCGACTAAAAGATTTTTTTGACGTAGTAAAACGGAAAATTGAGGGGGTTTGAAAATTGGCTTAGTCTATTACGCCCTGGTGTTTGGGGGCCAGAAGTGGGGTATTTTTTTTTTGGGTCCCCCCGGGGTTCAAAAAAACTTTAAAGTATTTTGCATGTGAAATTTCAGATATTTTATTGTACCAACCTTCAAAAGAGCATACAATCACACACAAGTCACCCGGGACTGTCTTTCCGTGGGGAGTTTTATGCAGGGACGTGAAAGTTGTGTTGCGCAAAGGGGTTGATGAAAGTAAATTTTTCCCCACACTCCACAAGCTATTTGTGACGTCATTTGAATAAACCAAAAAAGTTCGGGTACACTTGCCGTTAATGTAGGCAGTAAAACGAGAAAAACATTCCTTTCCCCCCCGCACAAAGGGGAATTTCCCGTTTGGGTGACATTTTTAGGGTGTTTCCCTGCACAAGAGTACACGGACATCGATTAGGGAAACCCACCCAGCTGGCCAGGGCCTTTGAGGGACGGGGATACGAAGCACAAACACTACCCCTTTAAATTTTATTACGCGTGGCGGAAAAATTTGGTCAAAAACACAAAAAAATGAAATATTTTTGGCTGAAATAGTTAAATTTTAAATTTTTTTTTAAATGTTTAATTTATTCAAAAAAATTTTATTAAAAATTTTTGAAAGGGCGGGAACAAATTATTTTTTTAAAATTTTCCTTTAAAATTTGTTTTAAATATCAGACCAAAAGGTTTAAAATACCCCCTCTGAAGGGCAGAAAAATTGAATGTAGTGAAAATTTTTGGAATTTTCTTCACTAAGTTTTTCTTAAATTTAAAATTTTAAACTTTATATTTTTTTAAATTACGTATTATTTTTTTTCAAAAGCAGGGGTTATTTTTTGGAATAAAATTGAAAAAGTGGGTTTTTTACCTTTGGGTTTTGCAAAAAATTTTTTATTTTAAATCATATTTTTTTAAAAAAAAAATTTAACAGTAGTGAATACAGTTTTATCAATTTTTTGGCATTGTTTTTTTAGAGAAGAAAAATATTGAAACATTAGAATGAAAAAAAAATAGTAAAACCCAATTGTTATTTAGGACGACCCAAAAAAGTTTACAGGAATAGACATGAAAAGAAAAAGGATTGTTGAGGATTACAAGTTAACGGCCCATCATAAACACAACACAGTTTTATTAACTGAACAAATTATGTTGTTTTCCCCCTCACCCACCCCCCTCGAAAAAAAATTAAAAATTGAAAAAACTTTATCAGCCCCAGCTACGTGCTGTCGCAAAAAAAAATTTAAATCGATCAAGTTTTTATCATCAAAATCCGAAGTTTTTTCGTCTAACCAGATCCCCTTCCATTTAACCGCGTGGTTCAACTGTGTATCTGTCCACAAAATTATTTCTCATTGAGATAAAGGGTCAAAGTAAAATTTAAATTAATAAATTTTTTAAAATTTTTAAATTTTGCACAAGGAAAATCTTTCCAATAATCAACAAAAAAATTAAGTGTCACAAGTTAGTTGGGCGATCAAAATTATCCAGCTTTTGCTTTTTTTTAAAATAGGAAAAATAAAAATACAAAATCACTGATAGAAAAAAAAAGGGTTTATGATATGATGAAACAAAAATGAATAGTAGAAAATATAGTTTTCCCCCCCCCCCGGTCTTACAAGGGAAAAACCGCCCGCTTTTTCCCCCTTAAAAAATAATTTTAAAATTCATGGGTTCGATATGTTCCAGACAAAAATTTCAAAAGTTAAACCTTTTAAATTTGGGGTACGCCCCTACTCACTGTACTAATTTTTTTCTTTTTGGACAAAAAAATCTAAACCCCACCCAAAAAACCCCCAAGGTAAGAAGTACTGACCCCAAAAATTCCGTTTTACACGGATTTTTTTTTTTTCCCTTTTGTTTGTCAAATAAATTAAAACGGGGGGTTTTATTTTTTAAACCCCCCCAATCACTCCTCGCTGTTCTATACAGTTTCCCAAAAAATGTTTAACTCACAGGTTTAAACGCCCCAAAACATATTTTAATAAAGTTTTTAACTCATCAAAAAAAAACATCCAAAATATTTAAAAACCCCAAAAAAAATATTTTAAACAAAAAACCCCAACCTATACGGGAAACTTTTTTTAAAAAAAAAGGGGGGGTATACTTATTACTACCCCACAAATATTCCCAAAACCGATAAACAACAAAAAAATTTAATTATGCACGTTACAAAAAAGGTTGATTAATTATAAGGTTGTTTAAAAAGGGGGTTCCCAGCCAATACGGTCTCCTCTCTTTTTGAAAAGCACACCCCCCTTTGGGAAAATTTACCACAAACCCATGTCAGTGTAAGGTTTTTTTGTATTTAAATGTGAATAGTTGTTATTTTTTGTAACAAATAAGTCCCCCAAAAAATTAAAATTTAAAAAAAACATTTGAACTACCCCAGGGTTTTCAACCCCCCCTCCCCCCATCTATTTTCTGTTCAGTATGATTTAAAATTAAAAATTTTTATTTTTAAAATCTCTATCCAATATCCCCAAAAAAAGTCAAAATTTTTTTTTTAAAAAATTTTTTTATTAAATTTTACTAATCCAAAATGTGTCAAAAAAAAAATATGGGAATAAACAAGGTTAAAAAAAACAAGGTAATGCCCAAGTTAAATTTTTTAGTTCACTGTTCAAATATCTAAAAATTAAATTTTTTAAAAATTTTTTTGGGTTTTTAAAATTCCACGAAGGTTTGGTTAAAATCCAAAAATAGTCGTATTTTTTTTAAATTATCGAGTTTTGGGCCCCTACTCGAACAAATTTTTATTTTTTTTATTTTAAATCCTATGCCCAAATCCTATTTTGGGAATTTTAATTAAAAATAGTTGTAATTTTTAAACAAGGTTCATTTAAAAATTAAATTTAAAACTTAAAATCCACGTAGTAGTTTTTTCCCCATCTGTTTTTATAAAATTTCCCAAATTTTTTTTTTCAAACAAAATTTAGTTCCCCTCCCATTTCCCAAGTTCAAGGTCACTTTTCCTTTTACATTTCCCAACGTTTAAACACTTTAAATTTTCCCAAAAATTTTAAATTCAAAGTGAGTTTAATGTTCCAACAAAATTGAAAAAAAATTTCCCAAAGAAAAGTTCAAGAAGTTTTTATAAAATATTTCAATGTCCCCAAACTTAGTCAATTTAAATTTTTTTATTCTTAAAAAAAAAATTCCCATTTTAAGTTTAAAGTTCACTATCTCTCAGTTAAACTTTTCTCTCATTTTCACAAATCATCTCCACTGTCCTACCCCTTTCCTATTGCAAACCTTTAAAAACACTAGATTATTGGGGAACCCCCGATTTAATAACTTCAAATTTTTTTCCATTTTCAACTTTATTTAATTTTAAGTTCGATCCCTAGACCCCCAAAAAAATTTTCAATTTAAACCAACATCGTTTTCCCAAAACGCCCATTTAAAAAAACCCACAAAAAATTTAAATTTAACCAACATCGTTCCTAACGACCAATAAAAAAACCCACATAAAATTAAATTTCCCCCAAACCCATCCCCATTTAAAGTCCACATAAAAATTCAACTTTCCCAACATCGTTCCAACGACCCCAAAAAAACACCCACAAAAAATTTCAATTTTAACCAACACCCTTTCCCTAACGCCCAATAAAACACCCACATAAAATTCCCCTTGAACCAACCATCTTTTCCTAACGACCACAAAAAAACCACCCCCCAAAAAAATTTCCCAATTTTAAACCAACACCCCGCCACTTAGGGTCCCACATAAATTCAACTTTACTTACATCGTCCCTAACGACCACAAAAAATTCAATTTAAAACCAAAACTGGGTTATTTACATTATCAATTTTCAATTTCCATAAACTTCACACTTCCGTTCACTTTAACTACCACATTATTTTTTAATTTTTTTAATTATTTTTTAAACATTAACTCAAAAACCCCCTTTTTCCAATCAAAGTATTTAAAATTTCCCCCTCCTATAAATCATCAAACCCACCCCCACTATCTTTTTTCCCTTTTTTCACTTCTCTCTAGCCTTACTTTATTTCATTTGAAAGCTCTCAAAATTTTCTATTTTTTTTCTAGTTTTCCCATTTTTAAATTTTAAAATGTTTGTTTTTGTTTATTTAAAAAAAGTTTTGGTTTTTCAATTTTAAAATTAAAATTTAACTTTTAGAGTTCCAAGTTCACTTTCAAAGTTTTTTAACATTTTTAAATTAATTTAAAATCTAGGTACTTTTTTTACAAAATCCAAAATAGGGTTTTAAAATTTTTTAGTATAAAAAAATAAGTTTATTTTTAAAGTTTTTTAAAAAAAAATCCAATATTAGGGAATTTTTTAAATTTAAAAAAAATTTTTAAAGTTATAAAAAAAAGTGAGGGGTTTAAAATTTTTTTTGGGTGTGACAAAACATATTATGTGTGTGACAAAAAAAGTTGTGTGACAAACCCAAGTTGTGTGTGATCCTTAAAGTGTTTTTCCCCCTTTTAAAGGGGGGCCTATAAATGTTTTCCCCTTTAAGTTTTGTATTAAAAATTTGTGGTGACTGTACTCATTGCCAGTAGTGAAAATATGTTTATTTTTTCTAAGTAAAGTCATTTTAATTTTTTTTTGCTTCTTGCAGCTAGATTTTCCCATCTGTCTGTGGAGGCTGGGGCCCCAATGCATCCATTGTTTTTTTGTTATTTTTTAAATCAAGGTCAAGTTTTTTTAACCGCTGGTTGAATTAAAAAGTAATCTATCTCTCACCTTTTTTTATTTAAAAAACTGGGAGGTTTTAAAAAGTTTTTGTAATTTAATTTAAAGGGCCTTTCTGTGTTTTTCCTGGAGGTTTTTAAAACCCCCAAAGCCCTTGTCATTGTCCCCCTTTTTTTTTTTTCTACCAAGTTTAAATTTATTTTAAATTTTTTTTTTTTTTAAAGGGGGTTTTTTTTTTTTTTTTTTTGCCCCCCCAAAAAATTTAAAAAAAAAAAAAAAAAAAAAAAAAAATTTTTTTGGGTTTTATTTAAAAAACAATTTTTTTTTTAATTTAAAAAGCAGTTTTTTTTTTAGTTTATTTTAAAGGTTTTGATTTTGTTTGGGTTGTTTAAGTTAAAATTTTTTTTTAATTTAGAAAACTTTTTTGGTTATGTTTATTTTTTTGCCCCCAAAGGTTAATTTTCCAACCTCCCCCCTTTAAATTTTTTAACCTTTAATTTTAAAAATTTTTCCCCCTTTTAATTCCTTTTCTTTCTGTTTTCTAAAGGCCCTTTTTTAAAAACCCCCTTTTTTAAAATTTTTTTTTAAGCTTTTTTTTAATTTTTTTTCCCCAAAACCCATCCCTTTATTTATTTAATCTTTCTCCTGGTTTTTACCCAAAAACCCAAATTTTTTCAGTTATGCCACCCAAAATTTTTTTTTTTTTAATTTTCCCTTTTTTTTTATTTTAAAAATTTTTTTCCCCATTAATTTTGGCCCCAGTTTTTTTAAATTTTCCCTTTCTTTTTTTCATTCCCCCATTAATAACTCATTTTTCACTTTCCGTTTTATTTAATCCTTATTTCCAATTTCTAAAAAATTTATTTTTCCGGTTAAAAAATTTTCCCTTTTTTTACTTCCCTTTTCCCCTTTTTCTTTTTTTAATTTTTTTAAACCCCTTTCCCTTTTCCCCCACTTTTTTATTTTTTAAAGGTTTCTCCGTTTTCCCTTTTTATTAAAATTTTTTTATTAACCCCAAAATCAAATTTTACTTTCCCAAAATTTTTCAAAAACTTTTTTTATCACATACGTTTTCACCATCCTTTTTTTTTTTCACCTTTCAACCTTTTTTACTTTTTTCTCTTTTTTCAAACGTTCAACTGCTTTTATGTTCCCCTATTCTTTTTTCCCCAATTTTCACACAATTACCTTCCCTTTTTTAACCCGCAAAAATCCGTTTTTTTATTTTTAAAGGGAAACATTTTTTAAAAATTTTTACTTTTTTCCCAAAACCAAAATTTTTTTTTTTACCGGGCCCTTTTTTAAAACCCGTTTTATTTCATTCTTTAAACCTATTACCTTTTTTCCAAAATTTTTTTCAGTTGGGGTTCTGCCCCTTTGGGGGTTCCCTAGGGGGGTTTCCCTTTTTTAATTTTTGGCCCAAAACCCGTTTATTTGGGGCCAAAAATCTGCCTTTATAATTTTAAAAATTTAAATTTTTTTTTGGCTTCCCTTTCCAGTCATTTTTTTGGTTTTTAAAATTTTAGTTTTTTAAAATTTTTGTTTAAAATTTCAAAATCCGGGGGGGGGAATTATTATTTTATTTTATTACTTTAAATTTTCCGGTGTAGTGGACCAGCCCCCAAATGGGGTTCCGGGTTTTTGGGTTTGTGGCCCCTTAAAAAACCAAACCAGGGGTTTTAAAATTTTAAAAAATTAAAAACCCAAACACTCCTTCCCAAAAAAATAACCTTCCTTTTGTCCTTCCCCTCAATTTTATTTTTAAAATTTGTTTCAAAAATAAAAATTTTTGGTTTAAAAATTGGGGCCCCCTTTTTTAATTTTTAAAATTAAATTTTTTTTTAACTCGGGGAAATTTTAAAAGAAAAAGAAATTGGGGGCCCAAATTTTAAAAAGAAACCCGCCCCCCAAAAATTTTAAAAATTTAAAAAAAAACAAACCAACATTAAAATTAAAAAAATCAAACAAATTTACTTTCAATTAAAAAAACAGACTGTTAAAAAAAATTCCAATTTTAAAAGTTCCTCTAAATAAAAAGTTCCTTCCCAAAAAAAAAGGTTTTTAAAAAACCCTTTTTTTTAAAAAAAATTGGGGGGAAAAAGCCCAATTTTTTTAAAGGTTAACCAAAAAACAAAAATTTTTAAATATAAGGTCCAAGGGGGCCAAAAAAAAATTTTTTTCCGCCCAAAAAAATTCCAAAAAAATTCCCCAAAAATTTTTCTTTTTTTGGCCCAAGGTTCTCCGGGCCCCCCCCCCCCCCCCCCCTTTCCCCCAAACCTTTCCCAAATTTCCCCCAAACGAATCCCCAAAAAATTTTTCCCAAAATTTTCGCCCAAGGGTTTTCGCCCCCGTTCAAGTTTTCCAAAAAACCCAAAAAGATCGAGAAAAACTCCAAATTTCCCAAAACGTTCCAAGTTCCAGACGTTCCCTTTTTATTCGGTTGATCTGCCCCCAAACCCCGGAAAAAAAGGGGAAATCTCCCCCGAAAAGACCAAGTAAGTGTGTTTCCCGAAGAATCATCCTTCTCTTTCCCCGCGTTCATTTGAATGAAGATTTTTTTTGACGTAGTCACGGAAAATTTAGTGTTTTTTAAAAGGGGTTAGGGCTATTACGCCCCCGGTGATTAGGCAAAAAGTGGGGGATGTTTTTTGGTCCCCCCGGTTCCCAAAAACGTGACGTAGTTGCAAAGATGAAACTCCCGATGTTTTTTTGATACCAAACCCTTTTAAAAAATGCATAGCAATTTACACACAAATCACCCGGGGCCTGTCCTTCCGTCGGGGGAAAATTTTGCACGCACGTGCAAATTTTTGTTTCGCCCAAAAGTTGAGGGAAAATTTAAAGTTTTTCCCCCTCCACAAGCTTTGGGGTGCCCTCACTGAAAGGGCCCCGAGTTCGGGTTTTCACTTGCCGATAATGTAGCGCAGTGAACGAGAAAACATTTCCCTTCCCCCCCCACATAAGATTTCGATTGTGGGGCATGTTTATGTGATTCCCCGCACACAGAGTACACGGAATCGATTACCCTAATCACCGCAGCTGGCCATGGCCCCTGATGAAAGCGGATACAAGCAAAACACTAGTCATTTTTTTATTACGCGTGGCTGATAAATTTTTCATAACACAATAAAAAAGAAATATTTTTGGGTGAAATGTTCATATAATTTTAAATGTAATTAATTATTCAAAATAATTTTACAATTTTTAAAAGGGGGGGAACAAATTATTATTTAAAATCTTTTAAATGCTTATATCAGACCAAAAGGTTAAAATTTGGTATCCACTTGCTTTTTGGCTACTGTGGGTCAAAAAGGTTTTTGGGCTAGATTTTAATTACTAATAAAATATCCTTTTTAAAGTGCCAAAAAAAATCTTGAATGCGAAAATACATTTAGCAAAACCCTGGGGCAGGCGCGTGGGGGATGGCCCAGGATGCCACAGCTGCAAAACAAAGTGGCCCGCGTCTCGCTTTGGTTGCCCCTCTCAGAGTACATTTGGGGACAGCGCGCAAAAAATGGGTCCATTTAACCTAAAAATAGTTTGAATTTAAGGGAAACGTCCTCGAAACAAAGTAGAATGCCATCATCTTCTTCCAAATTATGAAACTTTTGATGTTTTTTTGTTTTTTGATTTCCCTTTTTCGCGAGTCAAAAGTAAAGGCGAGTTACATTTTTTGGGGGACCCTGCTAATTTTTTATGGGGGCTGAAAACCAGAGAGAAAACCCAAATTTTCCCTTTCCCCCCTTCAAAAACCCTTTGGTTCCCCCATTGGGAAAAAGGTTTTGATCAACAAATTCTAGTTTATGCCCCGAAGGGCCGAGACGACGCGTGTTATGTAAAATGTTATTGTTACCCCCAAAATACGTTCAAATGTTTTCAGGGTTAAAGTTGCACAATACCTTTTCCTATTTTTTGGAAATATATACTCCTAGAATTATTATAATAGTTTCACCATACTGTGTACATCTACGACTTTTTGTGCGCGATGTGCACTAAACCGCACTTCGAAAATTGGCAGCCAGATGACACTGTTTCCCCGTCAGCGCCAAGGTAGAGCCGCAGCCAGTCAGATATAGCAACAGCATATTGATGAACTTTTGGTTGAATAATCTATATTACAGAAGCAGGGCAGCATGTGCGGCACGTTTCACGGCGTTCTTTCCCGTACTCATTATCATTCGATGTCCAGAGGGTTTAAAGGGGCATGTGCGGGGACTATTACACGGCGTTCTTCTCCCGTCCTCATTATCATTCGATGCGCAGAGGTTAAGGGAGCATTGGGCACTATTACCGGCCCTTTCCCGTCCTCATATCAGTTTGTTCCAGAGGTTAAGGCGCATGTGCGGCACTATAAAACGGGGTTCTCTCCCGTCCCCCTTATCGTTCGATGTCGTTGGGTTAAGGCAGTATGTGGGCAAATATTTTCACGGCGTTCTTCCCCCGTCCTCTTATCATTCGATGTCGCAAGGTTAAGGCAGCATGTGCGGCACTTTACACGGGGTTCTTCTCCCGTCCCCCTTACTTTGATGTCGCAGAGGGTTTGGAGCATGTGTGGGACTATTCCCCGGCGTTCTTCTCCCCCTCCTCATTTTTCAGTTCGATGTCGCAGGGGTTTAAGGGAGCATGTGCGGCACTATTACCGGGGTTCTTCTCCCTCCCATTATCGTTCGATGTCGCGAGGTTAAGGGAGCATGTGCGGGACTTTACACGGCGTTCTTCTCCCTCCTCATTATCATTCGATGTCGAGAGGTTAAAGGGAGTGGGGGCTGGTGCTGTTCTTGAAATTTAATACGATTCCACATAAATATTAAAATAAGTAGGCGACATAAAGAAAATTATAATCTTTTTTAGCTCTTTAGAGATCATACCTAGAGCTTTAAAAAAACTTTAAACCTTTGAGTCTGTATTTGGTTAAGTTTAAAAAAATTTTGATGTATTTGTTGTTTTTTTAAACCTACCTACTTTTTCCCCCTTTGCCCCCTTAAAACAAATATATAGTCCCGGGTCTTGCCGGGGGGCACGGAAGAAACTTCCGCGAGCACTTTCGGGTTTTTCCAAAAAAGTTCAAAAAAATATGCCCGTATAAATCCTGATAAAAAAATACGAGTTTGGAAAAAATACCTTGGTTATTTTTTATTTTTAACTTTTACCTTTTTTAATTTCCAAAGGCACATCTCTTTGGCTTTAACAATTTTAACGTGAGATTCCCAAAATTTTTCCAAAAATTTGAGCAGTACTACCCAAACTTTATTTTAGAAAAGCTAACCCGTTGTTCAACATTAAGCGTCACCAGAAAATACGAGATAGTGCCGGGCTGGGTCGAGTCAAACAATCAGGGTGACGCTTGGCCTTTGAGTGGGGTTTGACGTCCTGTGCGCAGGTGGGGTGCGCAGTAGCCGTCCCCCTGCGTGCGTGACCCCTTACACGCCCCGGGTTTCACAGACTCGCCAGGGGGAGTGGTGGGGGACGAAAGCTTTCGACGCCGCAGACGCTCCCCATACGAAAACTCCCCGGCTCTCGCCCCCCCCCCCCGAAACCAGGAACTCACTCACTCTCTCTCTCTTCCACTCTCTTTTAAAAAAGTTTGCACATTTTTAAGAGATTCAAAGGAAGAAAAAGACTCGCAGTTTAAGTAAAATTTATGACTTCAAAGTTTGGGAAAGACGTAATTTAAAAATTTTGTAAAAATTCTCATAAAAAAATTTTAATTATTTTAAAAAAAAATGTTTTTTAAACTTTTATGTTTTCCCTTCCACTTTCCCATACTTTAAAGGCAAAAAAATTCAAAACGACAAAAATTTAAAACCCTTTTTACGCTTTTCTTTTCCTAATCGCGAACCAATAACTTTTTGTTAACTAGCAACCTACCTTAAGGTTTCAATGCATGTTTATAAAATCTTTTTTAAGTTTTGGGCATTTATTACATCGGAATAACGTATTTTTTTTTTTTTATTTTCTTATCTTATAATATTGATTTTTTGTTAAAAAATTTCTAAAAGGGTTTTAATGTGCGACAAAAACCCATAAAAATCACTCGTCAACCCCAACGCAATATAATAGCATAAGATTGGAAGCCAATGCTAACGAGACACACTTTAGATATTGAACTGTTTGATTCAATTATTAACAAAGTAGTGATAATACAATACAAAAAATATTAAAATAGTAGTACGAGTTTTCTTCCGGTGATGGATTTATAGGTGGACGTCAAAACATAAGGTATAGTCCAGTAAAAACTATGAAACGGTTACAAGAAGGATATGAAAACCCTAGGGAAATATTGTTCGAGCGACTGTTTCGGGTCAATATGGCAGACCGTTATATTCAACAAAGAATCGACGTCAACGATCGGCTAGTCCGGCGTTCGTAACGTAAAATCTACATTTATTTTGTCATTTTCAACTATGACAATTGACAATCACATTATGTGCACTTTGATACACTTTGCTTTAATTAAATCATATCACATAATTAGGTATGAGACAGTACTGGTGAAAACAAATAATTGCCATTTAATATATCGTTCTTTTACTGACCCAATACACGTTGGCCTATCCAAGTTAGAGAGATGTCTAATTCAATAATGACGGTCAGATAATATTGTAGGCATAGATGAGGTGAGAAACGAAGATCTTTCAAGTTGATCCGTTCCATGGAAATTAGTTCACCGGTTTAAATTATATCAATATTTCAAAACTGTTGGTTTTCTGGTTTAATTTTATGCGCGCGCAGATACATAAGTTAACCAATCGATTATAGAAGTAAGTTCTCAATGCGCTTGGAAACATACGCACTAGCAATCAGCTGGTTATAGAGCTACTCATAATTATAGTTTATTTCTGGTCATCTTGGCCATGGCTAGAAAATATCGCAATCGTTTTTATAGTAAGTGTTTTTATTTTAATGTAAACTATTATCGACAATAATTACTTGATGCATTCTATGTTTGATGGATGAAACAACTTTCACGGTCTGTGGGAGAATTTTACAAGTGATTTAACTAAAATAGCCGTTAGTTGTGTAGCTTTGTTAGCATTGACAGATAAAGAGACTAGTCATGGTTTATTTATTTAATATATAATGTTATTCTGTAGTTGCTATGTGAACAAAGCGTCGTTAACTAGAGAATCCCAGCATCCAAATTGTCACATAAGAGACCGTCAGTCAGAACGAGAATACATGCACCTGGCGACCTCCCGAATAACAGACGTCTGTAGGACTGAATCAGCTCTTATCAGCCATTTCAGAAATGCAAAATAAGTTTTCGAAACTTTTATCTTGCTCGCTTTTATGCTCCAACTTGTGCTAGTGAGTTTAATTAAACCTTATTGTATAAGAACTTGATCATCGATTTCTTGAACGTGATTCTTATTTTAACTACTTACTTTAAAACTACGATCGATGTAATAGCCCGTGACAACAAGATGGCGCGCATTTTAAAACAAAGCTCTTAACGGTGCAAAGAAGTTATGACATAAATCCTCTGCACAAGTGACGTTGAGAAGACACCACGCACAAGCAGCAGAGAATGCTTTTAACTCTAAAAACATTTCCGCTTTCTTCCTCTTGGCATTGTTGTTGCGTCTGCTACTGCTACACATGGCGGCTTACAGCAACCAATCCGCTTTTATTCTAGAGTGAGATACACTCAAAGATTTACCACAACCAACCACAAAGCGTTGGCCGAATGGGCCGAGTTCAACTGTTCAAGTTGAAGTTGGCTGAGCCAAAACACGTGTGCTGCGAGTGAACGGTTGAAAAAAGTGACTGACTAATATCATCTTTGCTAATATCGATCCTACGACCGTACGTGTTCTCGATCAGAACGGACCCAAACCAACGTCACTCGTATCCACGGAACAAGCGTAAAATAACAAAGAAGTTAAACAGAAGCGCACGCATGTAACGCCGAGCATTGATACAGTGCCCAAGATGTATTTTTATTTTTAGTATTTTGTTATTACGAATCGAATCGAATGTAATCATAACTCTATGATATAATAAAATTCGCATGTCTATGAAATAGCATTGCCGAAAATCGACTTTTCTAAAGTAGATGTTTTACTCTATAGCATAAATCTAAACTCCAAACAAAACCTATTGGAAGTAATTAAACAAGACTTGTGTCTGCCGGGCACACCAATTGTGTTGGCGCGCGACGTTAAGCGAGCCTCCGAGACATCTTACGATGCTCGTCACGCCATATCCAACTGTTGAATACCCCGCCCCCTTCCCCCACAATCGAGCTCGACAGTCGACCCTGTTGCTCAACCCGTGCAGCAACAGGTAGGGTAGGGTCAATAGTTCCCCGGAGAACTAGTGCCACTCGGTGGGGTGGTGTTGTCGAGGGAACAAGAGAGGACACGCTGTGTCCCATCCTAGGTTTGATCTGCCACGGCGTGTCCCTACGAATGTAATTGTTTACACATTTCTAAGCCAAGAACTGATGGACCTGAGTTCACATCAACTACTGCTTAATGCTGGAATCGATCCCTGATCTTCTGCATTGGAAAAACAACCTATAACCACATGACCAACGAGCCATACAAATTTACTCTCATCGTTTATAATTGCTCATCCAACATCAAATATTGTAACTGAAAGTAAGCTGTAACTAAAGCATGGTCAACACGTCTAGTCTATAACCCAAAAGAAATCAAGTCTCGCATCGATTTGGACGGACATATAGTTTGAATTACTCGAAGTGACAGAAAACTTTTAATTAAAGTGATGGTCCCTGAAGTCTTTGTATTCCAGTTATGTAATAATCAGCGGCAAATTTTAAAAGTAGCTTTTGATCGTCAAGCGAGTCTACCGCTCTACCTCTGTTGGTGTCCCACAAAATTTGGGAGCAGACCAGCGGTCCTGGGGAAATCAGGGAAGATGTAGAGTCCCCGGGGGGGTCATCAACTGTCGAAGAGTCGACTGTTCAATAGACAAAAACGCGTCTGGGGGTTCCATCAACACGGGAAACGTTTTGATTAGGAACACTTCAGGCACTATGTGCAATGTTCAACTCTTTACCATCGAGTCTATGGGAAACTATGTGCAAAGTTTGTTACACAAATAATATAATCAATATTGAGCCAAAATTATAGTTCATCAAAATTTGGTAACAGTGATAATCGAGAAGTTTAATAATATCTTACACATTCTATGAAGACATAAACTGCATTAATACCATTTTTGCAATTCGGTAGTAGCGTTTCTACAATGACAAAGATTTTAAGGCGAATTAAATGCTTAAAGTAAGACTTTTTATGAAAGCTGATTACTTATGGTTTTATGCCTACACTTGAAACATCGACCAAGTCAAATGCTTCATGCTACAAAATTGTTTGCACGATCCCTCGTCTATCAACTCCTTGGGAGTTTCCCCAAAGCCCATTTATTTCATAATTGTTGCAACATTTGCAATTTTATTAACATAGTATGTACTTTGTAATGCTTAGTACGTTGGACCCTGCGACCCTTTTGTGTGTGATAAATAGTGATTTAATTTATTATTGTTTCAAATAAATGAAACATTAGGTAATATGCAAGTTTGCGTGGAATACCTGGACTACTGTTTTCTGGAATGTGTTTATATCGAAGATCAAAGTAAATGCAAAAAGGCGTTCTCCATGGATAAAAAGAGCTTATAATCCGAAAAAGAGATACATTGTTTAGTGTTTAGTAAGTGTCAGAAAAATCCTTCAATAGCGCGCTGGGAATATTATAGGAAAGTAAGAAGTTTAGTCAAGAAGGCGGTACGCGCTGCTCACGCTGAGTAGTTGGTCTATAGATTCCGATTCAAAAAAAAAAGTTCGGGAAAATATTTTCACAATAGGCGTGGTAGTACTGCTCATGACCTTTTGTTGTAAGTGGAAACACCGTTCAAATCCTTAGGTAATATAAAACGCGTTTATTAATCAATTCAAAGATAACTACATATCACTAGATAAGGTCAACATAACCCTGATGAACAATCCAGCTAACACATAAGATTAGAGGACACCTTCTTCCAGTAAATGAAGTCTACAGGATATAGCTTCGATCATACGCCTCCACAGGTCCTGATGGCATTCCAGATCGAATTCTCATTAAATGTGCTTCAGAGTTGGCTCCTTCAGTCAGTGTAATTTCCATTTGTCCATGGAATTGGGTTGTTTGCCAGATGCATGGAGAAGCTAATGTTTGTGCCCGTTTTAAAAAAAGGAGACAAATTAAACATGGCAAATTATAGGCCATTTCTCTTAAATTCAGTAGTGTACAAATTGATGAAGCGACTTGCGTAATCACTTTGAAGTACATGATCGAATCAGCATGGCTTTCTACCTAACGCTCAAGTGTCACTGCACTGACAGCTATGATATACTAGGAAGCTTCGCAAACGCTTTTTTTAGGCGCGTTGTTTGGATGGGGCGTAATTGTTTAAAAACGAAAAAAAGCGTAAATTGCGATTTCCATGAGAAATAATTTCCGATTCGTTTAAATTTCACACGAATGTATTAATTCATAAAATAGAGGTTCTGTGAAAAACTAATTACAATCAGATAAAATATGTCGGTGTTATAAATCAAAGAATTTGCAAAAATACAAATACTAAAATTGTAAAATTGCGATTTTCATGAAAATAATTTTTCGATTCCGCTCAAATCTCACACGAAGATAGACAAATTTATAAATTAAGGTTCTGTAAAAATATCATTACAATCGGATAAAGCATGTAGGTGTTATAAGTCGAAGAAATGAAAAAAATAGTAAAACTGCGATTTCCCCTGAGAAATAATTTTTCGATTACGCTCAATTTCACACGAATATATTAATTTGTAAAATAAAGATTCTGTGAAAAAATCATTTCAATCGGACCCAAAACATGTAGGTGTTATAAGTCGAAAAATTGTTTTTTAAAAAACGAAAAAATCGAAAAATTGCGATCTTTATAAGAAATAATTTTTCGATGGCGCTCAAAAACGTAGCAGTTCTAAGTTCAAAAATTCCGAAGGGCCCCCAGAAAATTTCATGTCAATTGGATTATTGGTTTAGCCGGAATCGTGTTAACAAACACACAAAAATACAGAAAAAAAGAAAAAAAAATCCTTCCGGATTTTTTTCTCCAGTGTAGTGAAATGGAATCTTCGCTTCGCTCGCTACGCTCATCCAATGATTGGCTTTACAATGGAGGATTATACGACTAAACAGGTAGACTGGTACAAGGCATTTGATCAGGTACCACACAGTAGACTTATATCTATACTTTCAGGGTACGGAGTTCAAGGGAATGTTTTAAAGTGGATGAAGTCCCTTTCTCTTTATTCGAATCATTTGTAATATTTCATGGAGCCAATCTGATCCAACTAAAGTCACTTCCGGTTTTTCCACAAGTTTCTGTGATTTGGGCCGCGACTTTGCATCATATTATATTTTCTAGACTTAGCTAGTATGTATGTTTCTTCTCAAGTTATTCAATTTGCGGATGATACTACCATTTTTCGTCAAATAGCCACTGTGAAAGATATCCAATAGCTTCAAAAGTATTTGGTGTAGATAGAGCATTGGTGTTCTCTATTCGGATGAAAATAAACTGTGAGAAGTATCAATATATTATACGCTTTTCTCGTTCTAGAAATCCCTTCAACAGCACTTACACTACAAGATTTCCTAATTCCCATTCTAAATTCTATTTAAAAATATTAGGCAATCACATTGACTTGAAATGGAATATGCAAACAGATTTTGTTCGGAACAAAGCTGCTTCCTTGCTTGGGTTTGTAAATAGGAGTATCGGTAGGAGTAGACAACGTACAATTCAAACCGCTTACCTTACTCTAATTAGGCCCGTTTTGACATATGGCATTCCAGCGTGGCATCCAACTTTACTCAGCAAAATATGTGCTAACTTAAAGGCATACAGAATAGAGCCACTAAAATGATTTTAGGTAAGGCTAGGTTCAACCCCAGTGCTACTGCACGCCGCAATCTATGTAAGATTCCTTCAATTATACATTTTTATAAGCAAGCTGATGTTTGGTTGTTGAGGGGTGTGCTGTGTGGGGTATGCTGTGTGCTATCCATTAGCGAAATACAGCTATACTTTGAAAATTAATAATGACACTCTATTGATTCCTCCACGTGCTAGAACATCAGCATATCAAAATGGTTTTTACAATCGATCTGTCTCCTTATTTAAAAACAGATAGTAGTTTCAATAGCGCCATCAAAGATTATTTTAAGTAGGTTGTAGTTCAGTGTTTGTTAGTTGTGGTATTATTTAGTTTACTTTGTGAAGTGATTTTATATTACTTATTAGTATCTCTAATCTATCAGTAACTCTAACAATTCAATGGCCTAGCAATATTTTTATGATTTTGAGTTTAAAATTTGAACTTTTTTACTACGAAAATGGTTGGCTTGGTGCTCGTCAACAGGCGAAATGATATTACTTCTTTTCATTTCGAAACTAGGGAGAAAGAATGAAAAGCTTTGCTCAACTTCTATATCTCACGGCATTCACAGCCAAAGACTTTTGAAGGAGAGCTTGGCTGCCGTTTTTTTACAATTTTTTTTCTGGGGGATATTACATCTTTTTACTGTTTGTTTCCATCAAGGCGTGAAATACTTGTAACCGATACTTCAATGAAAGCGGGAAATTTCAAGTTTAATTTTCCATCAAAATTCAGCTAGGAGCGAGTGGTTTATTTGCCATTTTTAGACCCACGGTCCCCCAAATTTAGCCCCTTGTATTTTGGACGCTAGATATTTATAATGGAAAATAGTATGAAAAGTTTAAAGTTTGTACAAATTACCAAGCCTTAGTAATTACGTGTTTTGATTATCATCCAAAAAAATTATTTTCTTTTGTTCTTATTACCCGATTTTGGTTTTGAAAGCAAAGGCCCTGCGTCTGAGGTACATCTAAGTTGTGGTCCAAGTTTCAAAGTTCTAAGATGTACCGTTTTCTCTGTAGGCTTGTGACAATTCACTTACTCTCCTTACCTCGGCTAGCTCAACGTCGGCTCGGAGAGTACACGATATGATGTTGATTGAAATTGATGAATTAAAATAAAATTATTGTTGTACTATAAAGGTTAATTAAACTTAGGTGAATGTTGTAGAGGACTAAGGTGATGAATAAGATTGATATTGTTATATGAGAGTTTACTAAAACCAAAGAAAAAAGAAACACAATTAGTTCAACAATGAAACACATACAGGTTATAAAAACAAGGCAGGTACCGAATCTGTAATCCCTTGGCCATATAAGAAATTCAAAATTAACTATACCTGTTGTGGGTGGAAGCGTAGATGTAGATCGATGATGAAAATGGTTGATGTTAGGATTCCGGCGTCGGTTACCCAGACGACGTATTCGGTGATGTGTGGTCGGCCTCGCCCATACAGATGTCCAGAAGGTCGTATCGGAATGGATTGTCAAAATTTATGGGTTCGAATTGGCTTGCGATAGTTTTATAGAATAATTTTGTCTTGAGTGTGGTGTTGGTCTATCGGATTTATTTTGATAACTTCTTATTGTGAGGTGGGAATATGATTGTTAAAGTTGACCATCATAAAATGTACTGATGCTTGTGATGAACATGATGAATGTTTCTCGTAGAATTTAAATATGAATATGGGAAGCACAAAATTACTTCTGTGCGTGAAATAAAATTGATCCAGTGTTGCTCGTTGAAGCCGGAATACATAATGAAGTTGAGTTTGATTGTATTTGAGTTGATCAGCGCTTTTATCTCATTGCGAATATTTAATTAAATTTCACACTCTCTCTAGCACACGTCACATATTTAATTATAGATTGTAGACAATTTTTAGACATTACAACTACCACTAGTTACTAACAATGTTCCACCATAACACAAGAACACACACCACACCACAGTCCGCGAGAACCTGATTCAAGTTCGTCCGCCTACTACTCTCCCAGAAGTGACCATGTCCCAGAAGTGCCCAACGTTCGTCCGAAGATTTTCATCCTTCTTCCAAGACTTAACATACTAGCCAATCAGAGTATTGTATAAAAATTACGTCATATACAAAATTAACCAATTAGGATCTTATAGGGGTGTTTTAGGAACGCCCAAATTTGGCCTTGAGCTCCCCTCGCAAGCTGACTTTAAATAGTTATCTGTATCTGTTTTTATTGAAATTTATAGGCAATTTGTGGAAAATATAGAATAAACATTTTAACATTTTAAAAGCTCGCCGTGGAAGAAGGATCGACACTCGATATTTTTTATTTTTTTATCTTAAATAAACAAAGTCCAGATCAAGACTGAACATTATGAAAGGAACTAAATCAAACACACCCTTAAGAAGGTGTGAGAGCTGGAACTTGGCTTGGAAGACAGCAGTCCTTCCAGACCTAGCCTGCCCTTTGGCGACCTTTAGGTTTTGAGTTAACTGAAAACTGAGATAAATCTGTCCAAGCCTCGTCTGCAGTTCTGTACTATGTAACTAAAATTACTTAAAATTCTCAAGTGCAAGATTGAGAGTAACCTATGAAATAGTCCTGTGTCTGAAGGACACTTAAAAATACACATTAATAATAAGAGGGTAGGACCATATCGTCTCAGGCTCTTATAACTCTCCGCGGAGAATTAGCCAGCCAGCCAGCCGAAAGGATTTCAGCGATGTTGAGGCACTTTTTTTTAACACATAACGGGTTATCGGATCGGGGTGAATTTTTTTGTAGGTCATAGACCACATATCAGCTCATATACCGAGTTTCAAGATTGTAAATCTTTCCGGGCGGCGTGTGCAGATAGCTGAAAGCTGTATACAGTGCCGAGTTCGGTCGCCATGTAAATACACGTGTGGAGCTTGGCTGCGTGCGACGACCGTGGCCCTAGATCCCCGGTCTCAACTACGTTCGTACAGGCGCTAACGTACCAAATTGAAGCGTCAATCTGACCTATTCAAGATGGCGATTTGACGTTTCAATTTATGCTTGATATTATGTTTTAGATGCGATTAAGTTTTTGTTTGGATTATTTTGATATTATGGTTTTAGCTTGTGCAGCATGGGAAAGCACGAACAGAAACAATAAGAAGTTATTGCATAAGGGAATTTAGTAATCATTTGGTGTTAATGGTTAATATGCTCACCTGTCAACCTGGCAGCATGCTTGAAAAATATTTGGGCTGCAAATTGCTACAACCTACTTCAACATACAAACTGACCTATTCAAGATGGCTTCTAATTGACACGCCAGTGGACCAATGACTGGGGATCTAGCTTACTATAGATCATTGTAGTGAACTAAATGCATAGACATACCATATAATTGGCTAGACTAGCAGTCAGCGATCCACTTCCGGGACAATGGGAAGCCATCTTGAATGGGTGAGTTTGCATGTTAATTACATGGGAGCGATTAATCGAAAAAATATTTTTAAAGATGGCCGCCAGTTTGACATGTGAGCATATTAGACTGGGAGATGCTTCCAATAGTGCAGACATTGATTGCATCATGAACCCAGCCTGTTATTATTAATTGATACTTATAAAACTTGGCAAACATGTTCACAAAGAGTTTATTTGTAAAAAAAAAAAAAATTTTTTTTGGTTACCGTATACTTAAAATTGAGAAATGCATGAACAATTCTTAAGGTGTACCTATAAGTTGGACAGTTTTAAAAAAATTTACGAAAAAATTTGTAGGATTATTCCCATTTAATATTTAGCAAAGGATGATGGAATTAGTTTTTTGGTTTTTGGTTTTAATTTTTTTTTAATAATAATAATAATTTTTTTATTGTAACAATAGAAATTCCATTGTTGCGTAACATATCCCTGACAATAAAACAGAAAAAGAACAAAAAAAAAAAAAAGTAAATCCATCGTTTTTTTAAATTCTATTCATCTATGCATGTGCCAATTTGCAGACTTGTATCTTTCATAGATTTTTTCACACATGTACCTGAAAATATATAAATATGTGTATATATATGTTCTGTTGTAGGCTTTCGTGATTCATGGTTTATTTTTATGTTACACTTTACGGACACTTTACTTCTAGTCACCCTTGTTGTTTCAGCAAGGAAGTCAAGCAAAGAGCTTAGCACAGTGATGTGTTTAAAAAGTTTTCACTGCACCTGTTTTGCTTTTGTACTTGCTATATTTTGGTTTGCCTTTGTAAGGCGGTTAAGTTTGTTTATATTTTTATTGTGTTGCTGATGTTTTGTTTTTATTGTTTTATACCAACTCTTCTTGAAAATGGAAGCCTAGTCTTCTGAAACGTTGAAGTTTTAATTAAATATTCGTTTTAAACATTCAATATAAAGCGTGGTTATTTCCGTAAAGTGTAATATATATATACATATATATATATGTAGTCACTTTTTTAATTTCTGTCTAAAGTACTAACATAACAGCGTCATAGTCGCCTTCTATAAAGCCAAGTTTAAACATCACATTTCCCAACTCAAGGGTTACAGAGATGGTTTGTATTTTCTCCAAGTTCATTTCATGTGTAGTCTAATAGGCAGTGCAATCTGCTCTACACACGTTATTAACAATGTACAAAAAAGACCAAAAATTAGACAGTTTTAAATTGGTGGCCGCATAGCTCAGTTGGTAAGAGCATAGCCCGGTAAGCAAAGGTCCCGGTTCAAACCCCGGTGTAGTCACTTTTTTAATTTCTGTCTAAAGTACTTATATATATATATATATATATGTTTTGAGGTAAAACTGCGTGTGATGATTTATAATAAAATAATATTTTATTACCGACGTTTCACTAGGGTTTCACCTAGCTTTATCAAGGTTATAAAACAAAAACAAAATGGAATAACAAAAGTACAAGATGACAATAATTAAAACACAGCCATCTAGGAAAACAGATCTAGATGACTAGACAGAGAGTTGAGAGAGAGCCTCCAGATGTGTATCTAACATATATATATATATTGATTCATAGCAGTTGTCGAAAAAGTTTGCCCCGACAACTGCTATGAATCAATAACTATGTCCTTAAAGCGGGCTTATGCTTAAAAACCATATATTCATATATATATATATATATATGTTACCATCTTTAAATAATTAAATTTACTTCTTTCGGTTTACCACGTATATTGTTTATTTAATCCGACGTTTCGACTGGATTTCACCAATCTTTGTCAAAGACAGTAAAGCAACTCAAGTAAAAACCCAATATACAAAAACACTTCAAGAGGGAAACGAAACAAAAACACAATAATAACATAAAACAAACATAATAAACAAGGCAATGCAAAGAAGTTAACTAACAGGAATATTATAACATGTGGAAAGAGTTTTGAAAAACATGTCATGTTTATTGATTAGATGAAGTAGGCTAGTCTGCTTGACCAGAACTTGTGGGATGATTTCTTGCTTGACTTCTTGTCCTTGGACCTTGACTTGTGGAAGGTAGCACGGTTTTGTGAATATTTTGACCAGTATGGTTAGTCTGACTTCTTTGTTACGGGTCGTAGACTTACAGCAGGAAGAGTAGCAGTAGGAGGAGGAGGAGGAGGAGTATGCGTTAATGTTCTTGGTTTATGGCAAAGGTTTATGATGGACTTCCAAGTCTGAGGTAGGCGTTTTTCCACCATCCCTTTTGTTTAAACTATGAGGCCTCTTCTCATTTCTATTGCTTCCCTTATAATCCTGGAATGAATACGGTCCGTAGAAGCAATTACTCTTGTACCCTCAAAATTAATAGCATGTCCCTGATCTGCCACGTGTTGTGCAAGAGCTGATCTTGGTTCATTCTTTTCTACTGAGAGTAAGTGTTCCTGTCGACGTTGAGAGTCTGCCCCACATACGTTTTTTCACATGTTCCGCAGGGAATTTCGTACACACCATGGCTTTCCAATGGTATGGCGTCCTTTGGTGATCTTAAAAATGAACTAACCTTCCTGTGTGGTAGGAATACAGTTTTCACCTCATGCCCAGACAAGATCTTGCTAACTCGATCAGTAGTGCCTCTCATGTAGGGCAAAAATGCTACTTGTCGTGGTTTCACAGTTTCATCATCAACATTCGCTTGCGTTTTATTGGGTACAACGATTAAATGCATTATATATGCTTACAGTAGAAAATCCATTCCGGAGAAGAGCATCCTTAAGGTTATGCATCTCAACATTTAAACTATCCTTGTCAGCAATTGATTTTGATCGAAACGCCAGGGTGTTTGCCACAGATCTAATTTGGGCTGGCGAGTGATGTGATTGTGCGTTTAGGTAGCGGTTAGTATGTGTGGGCTTCCGATAGACAGTGTGTCCCAACGATCCATCTGATCGTTTACTAACTAGTACATCTAAAAATGCAAGACTGTTGTTCTCTTCAATCTCCATAGTAAACTTAATGTTGACGTGGATACTATTCAGATGGTCAAGGAATATATCTAGAAGTTCTCTTGAATATGGCCAAATACTGAAAATGTCATCAACGTACCTCAACCACAACAAAGGTATACGGCCTAAAGGTGCTGTGTCTAGGGCACGAATTTCCAGATCTGTCCATGAATAAGTTTGCTAAAGTAGCTAAAATCCTTCGCAGTTCAAGGCCTCCGAAGAAGAATATGTTAAACGATGAACTGCGAGCTCTTCGCGCTCTTAGAATAATGAGACGTTATTGTACTTCCTGCTGATAAAGGTAACTCAACAGTAGTTATGTCGTCAATCGACTATAAACAAAGATTGAAACTCTGTTAAACGATACTGCTTACATTAAGACAAACAAAAACCCCACAGTTTATCTTGAAGTTTAGACTAGAGAACTGATATTAAAGTCACCAATTGAAGAAGAAACCAAGGAGAAGATAATTCCTCGGGAGAAATCGTCACGTGTCCCAAAATTTTATGGATTACCTAATGTTCACAAGCAGGTGTACCTTAAGACCGATTGTTAGTGCATTTAACTCACCTACACATGAACTAGCGAAATTTTGTATCAACATGTTTTCAACCATTTGCTGAAGATTCGAAGTCGTTTGTTCGAACTCAACACATTTCATAGAGCTACTCAAATCATGTAAAATACAGCCAAATCAACTTCTTGTTAGCTTCGATGTTGTGTCGCTTTATACAAAAATCCCAATTGAAGAAGCTCTT
Source organism: Sweltsa coloradensis (assembly GCA_024449915.1). Lineage (NCBI taxonomy): Eukaryota > Metazoa > Arthropoda > Insecta > Plecoptera > Chloroperlidae > Sweltsa > Sweltsa coloradensis. Next base: position 41,932 of record JAMZAV010003165.1, read on the forward strand.
AAAATTATTAATGACACTATCAAGCCACCAACACAGAGTCATAAAGCTACCTGAACATTGCCGTTCTTCAACCAACTTTATGTATGATGGGAGTTTCTACAAACAAGTGGAGGGTGCTCCAATGGGTTCCCCGCTGTCGCCGGTGATCGCAAACTTATTCATGACAGATCTGGAAATTCGTGCCCTAGACACAGCACCTTTAGGCCGTATACCTTTGTTGTGGTTGAGGTACGTTGATGACATTTTCAGTATTTGGCCATATTCAAGAGAACTTCTAGATATATTCCTTGACCATCTGAATAGTATCCACGTCAACATTAAGTTTACTATGGAGATTGAAGAGAACAACAGTCTTGCATTTTTAGATGTACTAGTTAGTAAACGATCAGATGGATCGTTGGGACACACTGTCTATCGGAAGCCCACACATACTAACCGCTACCTAAACGCACAATCACATCACTCGCCAGCCCAAATTAGATCTGTGGCAAACACCCTGGCGTTTCGATCAAAATCAATTGCTGACAAGGATAGTTTAAATGTTGAGATGCATAACCTTAAGGATGCTCTTCTCCGGAATGGATTTTCTACTGTAAGCATATATAATGCATTTAATCGTGTACCCAATAAAACGCAAGCGAATGTTGATGATGAAACTGAAACCACGAAAAGTAGCATTTTTGCCCTACATGAGAGGCACTACTGATCGAGTTAGCAAGATCTTGTCTGGGCATGAGGTGAAAACTGTATTCCTACCACACAGGAAGGTTAGTTCATTTTTAAGATCACCAAAGGACGCCATACCATTGGAAAGCCATGGTGTGTACGAATGGGGCAGACTGGAAGAAAAATCTCTCAACGTCGACAGGAACACTTACTCTCAGTAGAAAAGAATGAACCAAGATCAGCTCTTGCACAACACGTGGCAGATCAGGGACATGCTATTAATTTTGAGGGTACAAGAGTAATTGCTTCTACGGACCTCAGAAAATATATAAATAAAAAAAAAAAAAATATATATATAAATATATATATATGTAAATATACATATATATTATATATATATATATATATATATATATATATGTTATATCGCAGACTTTCACGGATTGAATATGCAGACATTGTATTTTCGGGTAGTCCGTGTGGTTTTATTATTAGTTCCAACGTTCGGTGGAAACGTTGGAACTAATAATAAAACCACACGGACTACCCGAAAATACAATGTCTGCATATTATATGTTTAACCTCAATTTAAATATTAAAAAAATATATGATCTGAGTGCATTTTGTGAAATTTTGTAGCATATTCATTAAGTTAATACTTTATTTTGTGTATATATAACTGGGTTACCATCATAATACTAAACATACACATAAACAAAATATACAAAGAAAAATATGCAGTGGAAACAAAAATAGAATTTTTCAATGCGTTTTTGAAGCATCTTCCCTTAACACCAAATGATTACTAAATTCCCTTATGCAATAACTTTGCATTGTTTCTGTTTGTTCAATACCATGCTGCACAAGCGAAAACCATATCAAACAATCCAGTAAAATACTTTATTGCATTAAAAAAGCATAAATTAAAACGCCAAACCGCCATCTTGAATGGGTGGGATTGACGCTTAAATTCGGTATGCTCGCGCCTGTGCGGAGGTATTGAGTGCGTTCCGATAACTGCTGGCTCTACTGGGAGCACAGTAAACACCAGTGCTAGCCTGCGCGGTCAGTAGGCCTAGAAAACGGAATGGTTCCCAGTAAAAGCATCCAGCACAAACACTGCAGCTGTCAGAAAAATAATCGTGCAGTCAATTTAAAACATGATATTAACTATTGAGGGTAAACTTGAAGAGAAATTAGAAGATTTCACGTTTATTCTCGATTATCGGTTGAATAAATAAATAATTCTCTTGGCGGAATATTTAAAGTCGTCATCTAGCCTAGGCCTAGGCCTAGGCGAGGCCTAGAGTCATCGACCCATTAATTGCAAGCTATGAATAAAAAAATAGTTGTATGCTCGCAAATAAACATCCTTAGCTCATCCCGAATTATTCTTGTTCTTTTTAGTCCACGGCAATATCTCATATCTCTTTTTTCTGAACAAATAAAGCAATTTATTAACTTTGGAAGCAAACTGACATTTCAACGCCGCCATGACACTAGCTGGTTTACTGGCGATACTGAGCGAGAAACCTCCAGTACTTCCAGTTACTGAAGGCGCTGGGCCAGCAATTTACGGGACGCTCAGCACACTGCTGACAGCAGTTAACGGAACGGTTTCAGTAAAGCTGGCTACTGGTTCAGTACGTCCAGCAGGTAACGGAACGCACTCATTGGAGACTGCGGATCTAGCCAACTATAGGTGTTAAGATATCTATGACTATAAATGCTTACTAAATGAAATAGCCACCGCCGTCTAATAGTGTTGGTGCTATAGGTGGAACCAGATTAGCTGGCGGCCGTCAAGGTCAAGCGAGAGCACGGACGCCAACGTTGACAATTTACACACAACTGGCATTAGGTAGGGCCTACCGTATTTAGTCATGTTATCGTGATATGCTTTTACATAAATCAACATTTTATAAGCTGTGAATAAAGTAGTTCGTCCCACAGAGTCTGTATTTTAGCGAAATAATGATTTTAAGTCATCACGTTTACGAAAGTGTTTTTTGCCTTGTTGGTATTGGTGTGTCCAAAGTTCCAGCTGTTTATAATGCCAACCTCGCCAGATGTGATGTCAATATTTAGGAGCATCAAAATGTCTTGATTTTATTTGTACACTTCATAAATACTTTATTTTTAGATATATTGGGCAAGGCTTGGCTTTAAAATAGTAGTGTTTTTCTCCGAAAGCAGTTTTAGAGACAGTTATTTTATCTACTTTTTGCCGATCCTGTGGCCATAGTGAGTGGACGACAGTGCTGCGATCCCTCGGCGACCGCCACCTCATCTGGTTCCACCTATAATACCATTTATCATTGTGTGGTTGTAGTTGATAAGTCGTCCGCTAGTGTCGCGGCGTTCGGCTGGCCAACCCATGGGCCAACCGCCGCTACACTTGCGCTCCATGCGAGAGTCAGAGTCAACTAATAGCCCAAAAAATATACAATCACTTGGAAACCATGGAAACCACAGCTAAAAGTCACTACCACTTCAACTTATCTAGTCAAAGGTTGAGTTAGGGGCGCGCGTGATGGTTTGATAGCGCGTTTAGCTACTGGATATTATTTTATACTGTGGTACACAAGGCCCTAGCACTCCATAGCGGCAGTCCACTGTAACTTATTGCTAATTGAACACGGGAACGTCGGCCATTGTGTGGGAACAGTCCGCTGTCATGTCAACTAAGTACACAGAGGTGCATGCGGGCCTAGTGTTTTGTGTTATAATGCTTGTTATAAGTTAGTTAGTATCATAATTAACGTATTATATACGCAACATGATGCAACAATGATTACAAATTATCCTTGTTTGTCGTGTCTTCGATTTGACTTTGAATCCCCACAAAATAGCCGCCGGGCGCCGAGAAATTAGCAATAGGGCGCTCATGCGTGAGTTTAGACCTATTCCAACATTTGGTGGCACATCTTTGTTGTGTATTCCAGTGCCTCTGAGATGTATTTTACACTGTTATTCCAAAATCTTAGATTGTTTCACATGCCATAAGGTTTGTTCTTTTGTCCACCTCAAATTGTGGTAACTACACCTAGGTGTAAAATACATAATTAGAAATGGGGGTAAATCTAGGGCGACGGTCGTTCGCCCGCAGCCAAGCGCACGCGACTGCTAGGCGATGACTTACTCGACCCTGTATACTCCTACCCGAGTTGTTTTTTTTCAGCTATCTGCACACGACGCTTCGAAAGATTTTCAATCTTGAAACTCGATATATAACCTGATATGTGGTCCATGACCTACCAAAAAGAAAATCAGCCCGATCCGATGATCACGTTGAAAACCTTCCGGCTGACTACCTGACTGGCTACCTGGCTGGCTAGCTCCTAACCTGATATGTGGTCCATGACCCACCAAAAAGAAAATCAGCCCGATCCGATGATCACGTTGAAAACCTTCCAGCTGACTACCTGGCTGGCTAGCTGGCTGGCTAGCTCCTAACCTGATATGTGGTCCATGACCTACCAAAAAGAAAATCAGCCCGATCCGATGATCACGTTGAAAACCTTCCAGCTGACTACCTGGCTGGCTAGCTGGCTGGCTAGCTCCTAACCTGATATGTGGTCCATGACCTACCAAAAAGAAAATCAGCCCGATCCGATGATCACGTTGAAAACCTTCCAGCTGACTACCTGGCTGGCTAGCTGGCTGGCTAGCTCCTAACCTGATATGTGGTCCATGACCTACCAAAAAGAAAATCAGCCCGATCCGATGATCACGTTGAAAACCTTCCGGCTGACTACCTGACTGGCTAGCTGGCTGGCTAGCTGGCTGGCTAGCTGGCTGGCTGGCTGGCTGGCTAGCTGGCTGGCTGGCTAATTCTTGGGGAGAGAAATAAAAGCCTACAGAGAAAACGGTACATCTTAGAACTATGAAACTTGGACCACACTTTGATGTACCTCAGACGCAATCACTTTTGCTTTCAAAACCAAAATTGGGTAACAGGGACCGGAGAAAATCAAAATTTTGGATAATAATCTAAACACGTAATTACTAAGGCGTGTTAATTTGTACAAACTTGAAATAAACGTGCTCCTAACCATTATAAATTTTTACACCTAAATATTCATGCAATTTTCGTTACAAGACGATTAACCATAGCAAATTTAATAAAAAGCATTGTACTTGCCAACTACAGATTGTAAACAAAAACAAAAGATGGTAGCTTTTGTTTCTAGACAATCTGTTTTGAAAGGCACTGTATATCCACCGCTTGCTTTATGTATCATGACAAATTTCGTTATTTGCTTCTCCCGAAATGTATTGATATCTAGTTACATATTTAGAAAGTGAATCAAACTCCGTCTAAGCCGTACATCCGATCAATTTAAATATTTAAATTCAATTTACATTTTAGAATGGAAAATTACATTTAAAATTTCCCGCTTTCTTTGAATTATCGTTTACAAGTATTTCACGCCATGGTATGAAACAAACAGCAAAAAGAAGTGATATCTCTCCCAAATTAAAAAAATTGTAAAAAAAAAAAAAAACGGCACCCAAACTCTCCTTCAAAAGCATTTCATTCTTCATTGAAAAGAAGTAAGATCATTTTCACCTGTTGACGAGCGCCAAGGCCAAGCCAACCATTTTTTGGCCATTGACTTTTTGGAGTTCTCTAATGAACCAAATTCAATGGCCAAGTAATTTTTTTATGATTTTGAGTTTAAAGTTTTGACTTTTTTTTATCACGAATATGTTGACGAGTTCTCATAATGAACCAAATTCAATGGCTAAGTTTTGTTTTTAAATATAATTTTGAGTTTAAAATTTTGGCTTTTTTTACCACAAATATGGTTTGCTTGGCGCTCGTCAACAGGCGAAATGATCTTACTTCTTTTCCATGCGAAACTAGGGAGAAATAATGAAAAGCTTGGCTAAACTTCTATAACTATCACAGCATTCGCAGACGAAGACTTTTGAAGGAGAGCTTGGCTGCCGTTTTTTTTCTTCAATTTTTTTTTTGGGGGGGGGGGGTAGTATTTACGTGTGGATAAGAGAACGATTTTGTTGTAATTTGACACCAAATTTCGATGTTATGTAGCCAGCTGTCATTCAATTCAAACACTTTCAGAAGATATCAACTCAATAACGCTTTGTGTATTTCATTTTAATTCTATTAGTACAATATTTTTATTGCTACCAGTTTTATCTTCTACTTATTAATAAATTACACATTATAATGTTGTTGCTTTTGAAATATTGGCGCGATGTTTTCTTGTTACACTTTACACCTCCTCAAGAATTGTAGTGCAAGTGCAAAAGTTGTAAAAGTTGTAATTACCCCCGGGACCAAAGAACATGACTTTGGAAGAAAAACCATAATTTTATTTACACCTGGAAAAAAGAACGTTTGTTTCTTCAAAAGGTGTCAAAAGTACAAAATGTGTAAAAATTGGTGGACCAAAGAACAGAAAAATTGCTTGAATGCAATAGTGAGAACATAAAATCTCTACAAATCTGTATAAGAATAAAAGTCAGTCAACTGTGTCACGAGCGATAGTATACCGACTAAGCTTTTCAATGATCACATATCCAAAACAAAATAGCCTTCAAAAAACTGATACCACAATTCGACTTGACACCGTCCTTGGGGATGTTGCACAAGGTTCATACTATTACGTCAAAAACAAAAAACAAACGTTTTCCTCAGGATCTGGCTTCTGGTCTATCGATGTAAGGGCAGCTTGAGAACGATACCCAGACTTACCATTTTTACTTTTTCTCGATAAAGCATTTTAAGCATTGCGTACAACCTAAAATACAGTGGGTGTAACAAATTTAAATCCGCTTTATGCCGAAATGCAGTTTACGGTGTTTATATCAGTCAGGTCTCGCATTTCAAAAGATCAATGATTTCTTCGTTGTACACTATGAACAGATGCGTGAGTCATCCAGATATTCCATTTGTGAGTTATATTATCATCATTTGTGGGGTTTTGGTTAAACGAAAACGTTTTTGAGAAGGATTCAGATTTGTATGAATGCTTGTCACTCAGAATTTCAGAGGCTTTGAACAAGCGCTTTAGTCGTTGATTTAGTAAGAGGTGTGTTCGTTGCTCCATTTAATGAGCAAGATGAAGTATTATAAAGTAAAATAAGGCCAATTTTAATTCTGTAAGAAAACTTTGTAATATATGCTCAAACTTGAACAATGTGAACAATGGCGTGATAAACGTGAAATACGTGAAAAGGTGGATACAGTGCCTTTAAAACAGATTGTCTAGAAACAAAAGCTACCATCTTTTGTTTTTGTTTGTTTGCTTTTTACAATCTGTAGTTGGCAATATACAATGTTTTTATTAAATTTTCTATGGTTAATGTCGTATTGGGTTTTTGTGTGAATGATTTGTTGACGGGACTATAACACATTGACGAATAATTTTAATCAGCAATTAAAATATTCAAATTGTATTAAATACGACCTAACGTTTTTCCCAAAGTTAAGGGTGGTAGGGAAATGTGGGAGTGAAATATCGCTTGCCTCTCGGCGGCTTATTATTTTTCATATTTTATGTACCATCATGCCAAATTTCATGCTGATAACTCATTCGGTGCCTTCATGGTGAATGCTGGAAATCAAGGTAAAAAAAATATTAGCTAATAGGGATGGGGGTTGAAAAAATGTGGATTAGGAAAAGAGAATAGGCCGATTGGGTTAAAACATAATTTTAATAACTAATTTGAATAAAAACTCAATTTTGGGTTAGAGCTATGAAATATTCCAATTTTAGAGGATGGTAGGGGTATAGGTAACTAATCCCCCCAAAATACAAAAATTTGTAAAAAAAAAAAAAAAAACGGCAGCCAAGCTCTCCTTCCAAAGTCTTCGGCTGTGAATGCTGTGAGATATAGAAGTTGAGCCAAGCATTTCATTATTTCTCCCTAGTTTCGCATTGAAAAGAAGTAAGATCATTTTGCCTGTTGACGAACACCAAACCAACCATTTTCGTGGTAAAAAAAGATCATAAAAAAATTACTTGGCCATTGAATTTTTAGAGTCCTCGTACCTAATTTTTTTTTTTTTTTTAGAGTCCTCGTATCAAAATCAATAGCCAAGTAATTTTTTTATGATTTTGAGTTTAAAATTTTTATTTTTTTACCACGAAAATGGTTGGCTTGGTGCTCGTCAACAGGCGAAATGATCTTACTTCTTTTCAGTGCGAAACTAGGGAGAAAGAATGAAATGCTTGGCTCAACTTCTATATCTCACCCCATTCACAGCCGAAGACTTTGGAAGGAGAGCTTGGCTGCCGTTTTTTTTTTTTTTTTTTTACAAATTTTTGTATTTTTAGTCCTTCATTTAGAGTGAAAACCACTCTCCGGAAAGCGAACAAGTAGCAACATATGTCATTCAATTCACAAAACCCCAAGGAAGAATAGTTTACTTGTTGCTTATGATCTAGATTCAGCGTTTTGGCGTCGCGACGATTTAAAGATGGCCGACGTCAGTTTTTTTATGCACGCGCATCGGAAGAAAAAACAGCATGTATCTAAAAATTTGTGTGTCCGAGTTGGCTGAAATTAATTTTATTCTCTTCACAATAAAATTGTCAGTGTGCCTGTACACTATAACTTTGATATTTAATGCATAATATGTGTTTAAATACAATTAATCCTGTCAAATAAGAATTTTTGGAGGAAAAAATTGCGATGTCGCTGAATTTTTGCAGAGACCTTCCTTAAAGAATACTTATCAACATACTAAAACTCCCCTACAATCGGACTGGAGCATCGGCCGCCATATTGGAAAATGGCGGTCAAAAAGTGTTTGTTATCGAATATCTCCAAATTTGTTTGAGATAGACAAAATATCTCAATGGCAAAAATATTCCCCATTTAATTCCCTACAAAACAGGTGTCTTTTATAGTTTTGGTAGGGGCAAAGGTTACGTCACAAAATCGTGGTTTATATGTTGCTTATTGGAATACGAGCTAATTTCCAAATTTTCACGCCCAGCATCAAACAATGCCCGGTAAATCCGTAAGAAATCGATTTAAATACAAAAGGACTTTTGTACGGGGTTCATGAAAGCTTCCACAGTATTTTAAAAAATCAGGTCTGCGAAATCGAATTTTGCATTTACCCGGAATTTTGGTTTTTCCATTGTTGGCATTTCCTCAAAAATGCCCTTTTTGACTGTCCATTATAAAGCACTAAATAGCATTGGAGGAAAAATTCTTCCTACGCACATTGAAATGACTCAAATAATGATCCGATTACAACCAAAGTTTAAATCCAATATGGCTGCTAATTCCTAATATTCACAATATGAATACTGTTTTCGTGCTGTTTTTACACTCTTTTTGTTACATAATTCACTTTGATGCTGTGGATATTAGGAATTAGCAGCCATATTGGATTTAAACTTTGGTTGTAATCGGATCATTATTTGAGTCATTTCAATGTGCGTAGGAAGAATTTTTCCTCCAATGCAATTTAGTGCTTTATAATGGACAGTCAAAAAGGGCATTTTTGAGGAAATGCCAACAATGGAAAAACCAAAATTCCGGGTAAATGCAAAATTCGATTTCGCAGACCTGATTTTTTAAATACTGTGGAAGCTTTCATGAACCCCGTACAAAAGTCCTTTTGTATTTAAATCGATTTCTTACGGATTTACCGGGCATTGTTTGATGCTGGGCGTGAAAATTTGGAAATAAGCTGGTACTCCAATGAGCAACATATAAACCACGATTTTGTGACGTAACCTTTGCCCCTACCAAAACTATAGAAGACACCTGTTTTGTAGGGAATTAAATGGGATATATTTTTGCCATTGAGATATTTTGTCTATCTCAAACCAATTTGGAGATATTCGATAACAAACACCTTTTGGCCATCATTTTTCAATATGGCGGCCGAAGCTCCAGTCCGATTGTAGGGGAGTTTTAGTATGTTAATAAGTATTATATAAGGAAGGTCTCTGCCAAAATTCAGCGACATCGCAATTTTTCCTCCAAACGTCAATATACGATCTTATTTGACAGGATTAAATATGTACATCAAAATCATTTATTTTTCACTTTGTAGTCTTTCCGATTGGTACCAGAGGTATAAATTCACAGAATAATTTTTTTGAATATACATTATAAATACTTTAATATGTTGCTAACAACATGGATATCTTGAAATTTCATTTAAAAAATTATTTTATATATTTTTTAAAATTTAAATGATACGGTGTGTCTTTCAAGGATTGCCGCCAAGCTGCGTTGGCGCATGCCAACCTATGGGTAAATTACTCACTTGGGCTAGACTTTTGTAGAAATATCTTCACAATAACAAAAGTAAATACAAATAAATATTATGTTATATATTTTAATAAATATTATCCAATATATATCATTATTTTAAGATTTTAGGCTGGTTGGTATCAACTCTTTAGGTTTCTAGGGGTTGCTGTTACGCATAATGCTAAGATTTAGGTGGTGGTGCATTGCGCGGTTTAGCATTCTTAATAATTGAATTATCAGGGGGAAACGCTTGGTGCCGTGTTTTGTTTTTTTAATCCAGATAATGTATTGATACAAATTAGTATAGGCAAATTCGACTGAAATACGGTTCGAGACGGAAATAATTATTAGAAAGCTGATTCTTTTGTAACACGTTCATTGGTGCCCCCTATATATATCTCCAGCAAAATCCCCAAAAATCCTACGTGGGGAACACCCTTAAATTTAAAAAAACCGCCGTCATCTTGCAGTTTTCAAAAAAAGTATAGGGTCATTTCCGACACTTTTGTGACCGTTGAGAGTCAATGACAATTTCTCAACGGATTTGTCCTCTAAGAAGGTTTTATCCCCCAAAATACAAAAATTTGTAAAAAAAGACGGCAGCCAAGCTCTCCTTCAAAAGTCTTCGGCTGTGAATGCTGTGAGATATAGAAGTTGAGCCAAGCTTTTTATTCTTTCTCCCTAGTTTCGCTTTGAAAATATGTAAGATCATTTCGCCTGTTGACGAGCGCCAAGCCAACGATTTTTGTGGTAAAAAAGTAAAATTTTTAAACTCGAAATCATAAAAAAATTCTTGGCCATGAACCAAATTCAATGGCCAAGTCATTTTTTTTATGATTTCGAGTTTAAAAATTTTACTTTTTTACCACAAAAATCGTTGGCTTGGCGCTCGTCAACAGGCGAAATGATCTTACATATTTTTAAAAGCGAAACTAGGGAGAAAGAATAAAAAGCTTGGCTCAACTTCTATATCTCACAGCATTCACAGCCGGAGACTTTTGAAGGAGAGCTTGGCTGCCGTCTTTTTTACAAATTTTTGTATTTTGGGGGGATATCACAACTTTTTGTGTTCGTTCGCTATCAAGGTGTGAACGGTCCCCCCAAAGATACCCCTTAAATAAATAAATAAATAAATTTTTATTTAGAGTCTACCCACTCAGTTATATATAACTGATTTTCAGTGGGGGACTTTAAATCAAAGCGACCAAGCCAACCCTGCAGGCCCCGACGCAATCGACGAGTGAGCGCTAACCAACCAAAGATCGATATTCTTAATAGGAAATATATCAATCAGTGGTATGGACAGTGCGAACATCCGCGGATCAACGCCAGAATCAACAAGGCCGATCCAGAACAACTCTGAAATTTATTATGTGCTTCGTTGCTAGGACGGCTCCAAAGTCACCGTTTAAACTCCTAAGACAAGAACTGATAGACTTAAGTCCAAATCAGAAGTTAAAAAACTTCTGACTTGAGCGGGAATCGAACCCTGGCCCTTCTGCATTGGAAGCAGATACGCTAACAACAAGACCAACGCACTAGCATAAGCACTAGATATTTATAATGGTTAAGAGCATGTTTAATTTCAAGCTTGTATATAAATTACTACGCCTGAGTAATTACGCGTTTTGATTTTGCTAGGACGGCTCCAAAGTCACCGTTTACAAACTCCTAAGACAAAAACTGATAGACTTAAGTCCAAATCAGAAGTTAAATAACTTCCGACTTTAGCGGGAATCGAACCCTGGCCCCTCTGCATTGGAAGCAGATACGCTAACAACAAGACCAACGCACTAGCATAAGCACTTGATATTTATAATGGTTAAGAGCATGTTTAATTTCAAGCTTGTACAAATTACTACGCCTGAGTAATTACGCGTTTTGATTTTGATTTTGATTTTGATTTTCCCGGTCCCAATTGCCCGGTTTTGGTTATATGAGGTACATCTGAGTGTGGCCCAAGTTTCAAAGTTCTAAGATGAACCGTTTTCTCAGTATAGCGTACACACATAACAAAAACTTGTAGAAATACAGCCAAACCTTACACACTCAAAAGGAATGAGATCTAAAAAAAGGGCCAAGCTCATCTACCCTTCCACATAAACGTACAGTGTCCCATAACAGCATCCTCGAAAAGCTTGGCAAAATAGAATTTGCGATTATTAATTTAACGTAATAGTTTATCCAAGTTCTTTTTTTCTAATTAATTTAAACGTAATAACATGCAAATTCTATTTTGCCAAGCTTTTCGAGGATGCTGTTATGGACACTGTACGTTTATGTGGAAGGGTAGATGAGCTTGGCCCTTTTTTTTAGATCTCATTCCTTTGAGTGTGTAAGGTTTGGCTGTATTTCTACAAGTTTTTGTTATGTGTGTGATCTCATTACTTTTTCAAGTTCCATTACAAAATTATTTGCTAAAATATAATATTTTTATCAAAGTTGATTTAAATTCTATGGTATTAGCAGTAACAATATAGATCTAAATATCTAGACCCGGATTCATGTACATCCTGGGTATAGGTGGTATAACCATGGTATAACGACGGTATAAGGACTGGACCCCAATTCTTGACTTCGTGGAGATGAGTTGAAAACGCAATTTGAAAACGAAGTCGTTTTCGTTTTCGAAGGAATTGGTATTCTTGAACGGTATCGTGGAAAACATCATGGGTTGTGAGTTGAAAGCATTGATATTAAACCCCTATAGTAGGCTAGATTAGCAGTCTCCTATACCAAGGTCTGCTGGATCTCCGCCTAGCGGAGGATCGTCTAACTCTGTAGGTTAGGTCGTCGCAGGCAGCGAATTAGAAGCCATTCTGGGCCTAACTTTTTGTAACGCGTTATGGCCGACTATGTGTTATTCTTGACATGCTCTTTTAAAATTGTCTTTTGATAAGTATTAAATACGAAATATGCCGGGTTGTGCAGCAATTAATTGTACAGGACAATCTGATGAAGAATTTAGACTTATCGATCCACTGTTTCATCAAGAAGACGGGCGAAATGGCTCCAGTTTAAAAGACGGGACAACTGGACTGTCAACTTCTGATTTCAAGACTGAGGTTAGTTTTCTTTTAAAATACTTTGGCCTTACCCACCTAGGACCAATTATTATTGTCTAGGCTATTGACCAGGCTTATTTAAATGTTTAGGTTTTTGCTCCCATGCCAATTGAAGGGCTAGGCCAAAAAAAAAACCTTAAGTATTTTGAGGTTACGTCGTAAGCCTATGCCTTTGTGTAGGGGCCTAGGCCCCTAGCCTAGGCCCTAGGGATTGGATACACAAAGGCCTAGGCTAGGTCTAGGCCCTACGCCAACCCAAAGCTAGGACTGATCTTAGTACACGCAAATGGGGCCTAGACCCAGGCGACGTAATTTTGTAATAGCTAGGCCTTATTTGATTTACAAAACAGTCCTAGGCCTAGCCCTATGCCTAGGGGCCCTAGGCCTAGGCCTAGGCTTAGTCCCCCTAGGCATAGGGCTAGGCCTAGGCTTAGGCTTGGCCCTACATAGATAGACTACTACTACTACTATACTAGAATACTAGGTAGATCTGCATATGATATGCCTTAAGTTAGGCTGTATAGGCCTAGGCTTATATTTTTTTGTCCGATTGTAGGCTGTAGGCCTAGGCCTAGCTGAATGTCACACTAAGGTACACCTTAAGACGGAGTGTAGACGATATGTTGGACATAAAAATTTGCTGTGTACATAAATCGTTCGTTGGGAGGCCATTTTTGGCGAAACTCCATTTCGGTTAAAATTCCTTTGTAGGTACTATTTGAAATAGAAACGTTAGGCCTTTGGTTTTGTGGTGTTGTTTTTTCACATCTAATGGTGTATTTTTGAGTATTTCTGTGACAGAAATGAATGATGATTTTATTTTGGACCCCCCCCCCCCCTAACCGTGCCGCCAAACCGAATAAGTTATGTGTTATGTGTACGTACATGGTATCGCTGATAAGGCTAACCGCTATGCTAACCGACTGTCAATGATGCTTGTATATCTAGGCTTGTAAGATTTCATTTCATTTATTTTTTCAGATAGGCCTGCAGCCTAGAGATTCTGAGACGTCCAACCTTCACACCCTGACCACAACTATTTCAAGATGAAGAAAACAGATACGCCTACAAATGTCCAGGTTTGTACAGTTCTACGCTTTAGCACTAGGTGATCAATGATGCTTTATTAGCTCATGGGTCAACTTTCCGTGTTACTGGGTAGTATAATAGGCCCACGGATATTCCTCTGTCTGAGCTCGGCACTCATCAGGTCACTGTAATGCGAGCCCTGATGCATGTTTTCAGCAATATGAGCTAAACGGTAGTGGGTTGAATTTGTCCAGCACAAGTTACAAAACTTTGTAATAAGTTGCGCACAAAAATATTGCTTGCCTTCCACCTTGCTATAGTAGGGGTGGTACATGTAAACGTTAACCGATTTTCCCCTATTTATGTTGAAGGGTGCATCCCGCTGAACTGGATTTGCTCAAGAACCAAATCGTTGTTCATAGGCCTATATATGCATGAGCGGCAAAGTGGTCTTAAATTATGAAAAAGTAAATGCTCCTGTAGGCCCTACACTTACATTTTTAAATATAGCAATAGCAATAGCGATAGCACAATTATAATGCACTACATAATTATTATGTCATTTCATGTCACGAGTTGACACTGGTTTTCTAGGTGTAGGGCCTATTGTCCACTTGTTTAATTAATGTGCAGGTACTGGTAGGCTCTAGGCCCTAACAGCAAGAGTTACCTAAAATTGATATGGCCTAATCTTTCATGTTTTACCTTCTGTTATAGGTTCTCTCTCCAGATTGTGAATGTGAGGCCAGCTCCCAACTCTGGCGCAGTGAGCTTCTCCAACAGGATCGTACACCTGCAACCGCGCCCCAGGTGCTAAACTTGCCCTATGCAGCCACCTATCAAGACGTCCACCACTGAGCCACAGGCGTCACCCACCGCATCCTCCATCATCACAACAACACTGCCTCGCTTCCAACGTGGTCTACCAACTTAATGCCCTCAGTGTCCGGCAGAATATGTAGGCCTCACCTCAAACGAACTGAGAACCCGCATGACAGCTAGCCCCCCCCCCCCCCCCCATCAAAGTGTGAAACCCGTGGCCCACCATACTGTTGAACATTTACCTGTCTTTTAAAGAGTTTCATTACCATAATCATCAAGGCGCTTCCCGATGACTACAAGCAGTTGAAACTCAGAAACTGGGAACTGTCACCTCATACCACCAGGTCCCGCCAGCTTCCTAACCTGACCAACACACAGCAAGCGTGCCCTCTGCGTAACTCTGGATGTGCCGCAAATGTTGATCCTTACTTTTTTGTGTCAGAAAATGAATATTTCTACTTAAATTTTTGTACCAACAGTACAGTAAAGCAGCAGGTAAAAAAACATGAAATATTGGGTAATAAATTGCAAAAAGTTATAAAAGTTGAGTGAAATTTGAACATGCGACCCTCAGCCACTACTCCAAAGTGAGCGATAAATATTGCGAATTTTGACCACTACGCCCCTATATAAGTTGCAGGTTTGCACATAGGCCTACGTTAGTTAATAAAAGATTGTTGTTAATGTTTTTCTTATCTAGAAATTCTCTTTTAGTGCTAGAATAATTTATTTGTGTCATTTGGGACTGGTATTTGCTTGCACTTTTTATCATCTGGACAAACATCGCCAGAGACAATTCGGCCACTTTAGGATATTGTTCAGGAAGGATATGCTAATGTCTATCTGACAACATTTCCACATTTCACATTCATGTTTCCTACATAGGCCTAAGTTTGGCAAAGTAGGCCTACTATCAAGCAAGACATTCTCTCTATATGGCACATGTATTGCCAGTTCATTAAAAAAATGGGTAATATGACAATTTACTCTGATGGACAACCACACTATCCTTCCTAAACAACCATCTAAAAATTTACAATCTTTAGGGTGAAAATATTGGTTCAAAAGTATTCCAGAATAAACCTTCGCATTCCGCATTGAAGCTTGATTTGACAGTGCATTCAATCAGCCTTATTGGGTCATTATGTTAAAATTTTAGCATTTATTGTACGAAATACTATTAGGATGTTTTTACTTTTACATCACAAAAAATACTGTTACTTAAATAAGATTATGAGCCCTGAAAAATTGCCATCACCATCTCATAATGTTAGGTGTAGTGTAGGCATGGCATAGGCCTACTGTAAAATCAATATTTTTTAAATTTGCAATCTGATAATAGTCCAGTCACAGACATCAATCATCCACATAATCACAAAAATAATTATGTAGGCCTACAATTAAAATAAATTATGTTGAAATGCATGTTTATTGATTCACTGATTTAGCCTGATGAAATTTGCAATGTATTTTGAGTATTTTCAAAATACAGATGTATTTTTGTATTTCAAATACAAACTTGTCAATGTATTTTCATTTTGTATCTTGTATTTGAAAATACTGAGTTTTGAAGTATTTTGTATTTCAAATACAATTTGTTAAATATATCTCTGGTTATACCTGTATTATGTATGTCAAAGAGAATAAAGACTTAGCCCCTATCTACGTAAAATTATTAATTTGTATAAATATTTGTATATAGTACCTAGTCTAGGCCTACATTTTCTGTAGGCCTATCCTTTTGTTTAGGCCAAGAGTTTAACTTCTCATAGCTAGCTTAACCATTTGAAGGCATGCTATTTCTTGTTATGTATTCATTAGCCAGCGGTTTAGCCGGTTCCCACACAAATACCGAAGTTAAGCAACGTTTGGGTGTGGTCACAGGGAGAGTGGGTGAATGCTCTGCCCTGAAACTCGCGTATTCCACTGGCTAGAGCAGATGGGGGGTTTGAGAGCTAGTGTAACAGCTTTGTTCTCCTCGACGTCTGCTCGGCGGTCCAGGTTAGTGGAAGAACCTATATGACTGTCAAGGTTACACCATCCTTTCGGATGGGACGTAAAGATGTTTGTCCCCTTTGTACTTGTCGAAAGGAGTAGGCTACGTGCCGGTACCGTGTTTACCCTCTACCTTTATATTCATACTTCATCCTCATCTATCACCACTCATCGGCACTAGGGCCTATCAAATCAATTGTTATATGTATTATATTACTAAAGGTCCTGTCAATTTGCAGTTGCAGGATACAAACCACTAACCACATCCATTGTCAATAATCTATTCAGTTTTTGTAGTAGGCCTACTGTATTATCATTGGTATTAATATTATGCAGAAATAAAGTAGGCTTATCCAATCTGCACCACACCATCCTTTTTTATGTTGGCTACGTTAGCTGAACCATATTTTATTGGATCTCTGG
Organism: Sweltsa coloradensis; assembly: GCA_024449915.1. Taxonomy (NCBI): domain Eukaryota; kingdom Metazoa; phylum Arthropoda; class Insecta; order Plecoptera; family Chloroperlidae; genus Sweltsa; species Sweltsa coloradensis. The sequence goes on from JAMZAV010003165.1 coordinate 59,184, forward strand.
ATATCATAACTCTGCCTACCATACTCTTTTAAGTGAAGAGGAAATTTTTGCCAAAAAGAAGGGGGGAAGACAGTATTTGGCCTATTATTCATAAATCATAAAAGTCCTGTCACTTAAATAAGATTATCAGCAAATATAGTGAGCCTTACTTATTAAGTAAGCCTGTTGAGTAACTTAATTGTTAATTTAAAAAAAAAATGCTAAGTTAAGATAAAAATGTTAAGTAGCCTACTTGCCACCATGTATAATACATATTGCAAGGTATAATAAATAAAATAAAAAATGTAGAGCCTTATAATAAATAAATACAATTAAAACCTTACTTCCAAGTCTACTCCTTATTAAACACTATTATTATCACATTGTTTGCTTTGGGTACAAGGCATGTTGGTAATAAATTATCAGAAACGGGCTTTTAGAAATAAAATTTTAAAATCATAAGAAAAATTGCTCATGGATATACACATCACACTATAACATAGGGATTTGAAATTATTTTATTTTGTTAATTACTTTACAACAAATTACTAGCTTCATTATTATTATATTGACAACTTTTCTTATCTAGAATTTCACGCGATTCTTTTCTGGCCTCTATATCGTTATTTTGTGATCAAGTTTTAGGGCGCGCTATAAGTAGATGTTCACTTTGCTTTTTAAAATTCCCTCTATTTCTCGTGTATAGGCCCAAAATGGCCGCTATACATTGTGGAACGGGTTGCGACGACCTAACCTAGTGGCACACACGAGCGAGTTAGACGAGCCTCCGCCAGGTGGCGGAGATGTAGTAGACCTTGTCCTATACCTCCGCACAGGCGCGAGCGTAGCAAATTGAAGACTCAACCGGCCCATTTCAAGATAGCGATTTGGTGTTTTAATTTATGCTTTTTTAATGCAATAAAGTATTTTACTGGATTGTTTGATATGGTTTTAGCTTGTGCAGCATGGTATTAAACAAAAGAAACAATACGAAGTGATTGCATAAGGGAATTTAGTAATCATTTGGTGTTAAAGGCTAGTATGCTTACCTGTCAACCTGGCGGCAATCTTGAGAACTATTTGGCCACAAATCGCTCCCATTTGATTAACATGTAAACTGTAATTTTAAGATGGCTTCTAATTGTACCGGAAGTGGACCACCGACTGCTGGTCTAGCCAATTATATAGGATGTCTATGGTTGAAAGAGTATCACGAAATCCAAACACTTTAAAAAGATTTGCGTATAGCAAAGAGCTCGAAAATGTTCTATATTTATTCTAGATGGCAGTGCCTTCATAAACGCGGGCCAATCGAAAGACAGTTGTATGAAACGATTTGATTGTTGCAATTATGTAAACAAACAGATGAGCAGCTTATATCAGAACAATGTTGTGCTGGTATAGGGTTGGCTAGGCTTGTCAAACATGTAATGTAAGTATGAATTTTACTTGTCCTATAGCCAAATGGAACTTTAGACCTACACTTTTGCATTATAAATAATTTTCCACCATCTGGCCTAGGCCAGGGACGGTTTCTGATTTGTTTTATGAGAGTATAATGACACCTTTTCTCGTTCCACACAAAGAAGAAAAATTTGTAAATGTCCGCTATTTGTTTACGTATCGCACTTTCCCGCCTAACTCTGCTTATACCGTCAACAAGTGCCCAAGTAACTATGGTTACTTGTTGATTGTATCCCAAGTGTTTAAGGCTTATTTTAAAACCTTTATTTGGAACCCTTTCCCAACAAACTTTTTCAACTTTTTTTTTCAAAAGAGACTATATTCTATAACTTAATGTCCATGTAAATATGAACATTGTAGTCCCCCCCGTCTGGTCAGAATCGCGGGCCGACGTATTGATGTTGGGCAGTAGCAGTAGTAGCAGTAGTAGCAGTAGCTAACATCCTAAGGGGAATCCCTAGACCCAAATATGATTTCTTAAGAATGCAGTAAAGACGTCTGAAAAGTAAGTAGAATGAAAGGGGGGCTTAATAAATGAGCGGATTATTTTTTTGAAATTTTTTTGACAGGACATAACGTCAGAATCCAAAATTTGTATTCATATTCTGGAATCAGTTTGCTCAAGTTCAAAATTGAATTTTAGCAGCGGTTTTTTGAAAATTATTTCTATACTCCTTTATCTACACCTAAAAAAGGAATATGGATCTATATGGTTTGTTGCGTTGCACAATTTTTTTCGCCTGCCGGGACAATTTCAAATTTTGTACCATTTAACGGAAAAAAATCGTGCAACGCCCTGAAACCATATAAAACCATAATTCTTTAAAATTTAGGTTGTAGATAAAGGAGTGTGAAATACTATACAAAAAACCGCTGCTAAAAAATTAAATTTTGAATTTGAGCAACTGATTCCAGTAATTTGAATACAATTTTTTGATTCTGAGGCTATGTCCCGTCAAAAAATTTCGAAAAAATATCCGCTCTTAAAGTCGATCGATGAAGTGAACTACCCTATCAAAACAACAATTTCTTTAACATTAAATAAACTTAAAACACCTTAAAATAATATTTTTTATCTATATTATCATCATCTATATTATTTAAAACGGTATTAAACCCACAACTTCATAAATTTTTTGTATTTTATACAAAGTAAATAATAATATTGTTCTTTTTCTAAAAATACCGTGTTGTATTTTGACTCCAGTAGTAAAATCATGCTAGGAAACAATCATAAACTAAATTTATACAATAATCGATGTATAAATGTTTAAGCAATTGAGTAAGAAATGGTGAAGAATGCAAAACGAACATAAATTCTCTATATATATGTATTTCATCAACTTTAAAGATAGTCAAAACCACAAATTAAGATTTAAATTCTAACCTTTCTTGTAGCAAATAACCACATGTTGACTTGGAAACATAGCACTGGTTTGTTATGATGGTAGTTCTGAATATTCCAAAGATGTAGCAAGCTACCAGCGTCCACCTCGAATTTATATTATATACAAATAAATAGTAGTTGCGTTTCATCTGCAGAATATGGCTGTGTATTACGACAAAGAAAAAATTGGCTGATTGATTTGCAAGTGTAAACAGCGCCCGCATTGCAAACAATGAGCTTTTACGCCTGTTTTTTCTTAGCGTCCCTCAAACGCCCCGAGTCTGTCTGCAGGAGTATATTCATCTGAGCCGCCCCAAAGCCGTGGGCACGAGTGGCATGCGCGCAGCGTGTTTTTGCGTAGCATGCAAGAGATACCCGGTTCGAGACCTGCCCTGTGCGTTTTTGTTTCCCTTTTTTTTTCCGGAAATATTAATTATTTATATATTTATCCTTGATAGATTTAATTTTTGTAATCTTTTCGTGGAAGTTACTCTTTCTTTTCTTTTTTATATTTATGTATATTTGCCCCCAGCCTCTGTTGGTAAACTCTTGGTAAGAACAGGTGGGTTTTGAAAGTGGTCTCATCTAGGGCCCAATTTAGCAAAAGTACCAAGGCCCCAAGCATGTCTTGCAATCTCCCGTGCACGCTCGTAGATTTATAGATGAAATGGAATAAATAAATAAATAATATAAACAAATAAAATATAAATATAAATAAATGAACAATAAGTACGTTTTACATATTGTCTACTAGTCTACCGCCTAATCTATTTGGTTTACAAATTAGAGCAGCAGATAACTAAATATTGGATTGATATGAATGCTGGGGCCACGAGCAGAATAGGCATTGAAGGTGTGGGCCACACCCACCCCTGTCTCTCGTCATCGACAGCCGACTACAGCGTGCGACGTCAAGGCGCTGTTGCCGGATTTATTGTAAACGTTCGCCGGGCACGGGAGATATTACGACATAACATCTCAAATATCTCGAAAACAAACCCCCGTTTGACCACAATTTCCAAAGCAAATAATGTTAGTCGTGAAATTATCTACATTTTGCACGTAAATTTGTTAATATTCATTAAAAGGTCACGATGTTACGCAACGATATGCGATTGAAAGGTAGGTTTCGTTCAGCTACAATGCATAAATAGGGAATTCCAGCGCATTTCAAAACGCAATAGATAAAAAAACTAGTACCGTTTTGGCCCAAAAAATTTTTTGCTATATCACAAGCTCAATCTCATCTTGCAGTACCTGGAATCTGAAGGATATCTATTACATGAGAAGTTATCATCGATAGACTTTAAATAAGGCCCCTCTTACATTCTACTTACTTTTCAGACGTCTTTTACTGCATTCTTAGAAATCATATTTAGGTCTAGGGATTCCCCTTAAAGTGATTTTGAGCATGTTTCAAGCCATTTTTTTACCAAAGGAATAAACGAACCCCAAAAAATTTGGCATGTGTTGTCAGGTACCTAAATCCCCCCGATTGTGATAGTTTTCAAGTTCACATCACGTTACATGACGGCTGAGTAACACCTCGAAATCACCCCAACTCTGCTTGGTGTATAAGGTGCTTGAGTGTGTAGCGCACCGCGGCTTGGCTGCGGCGCCCTAAACGGGCACCTAGATTATTCATAAGAGTTAGGAATTACCTACTTTTGATAATTTTGGTTTTTTCCGTACCCGTTAACAATTTTGCTTTCCATATTCAAAAGTGATAAGAAAGAGAGATATCAAAATGAATTCCACGTTTGAAACATCTCAGTTGTAGCGTTTTCTTTGAATGATTCATTTCTTAAAGTTCAGATATGTTTTTTTGTCATTTTTGGGCCCATGGTCATCCCAAATTTAGCCCCTTGTGTTTTGGACGCAAGATATTTATAATGGTTAATAGCATGTAAAATTTAAAGTTTGTACAAATTACCACGCCTTGGAAATTTAAACGCTTTTTTGATTATCATCCAAATTTTTTTTTTCTCCGGTCCCTTTTACCCGATTTTGGTTTTGAAAGCAAAGGCCTGCGTCTGAAATACACCTAAGTGTGGTCCAAATTTCATAGTTCTAAGATTTACCGTTTTCTCTGTAGGCTAAAGACTCTCCGCGGAGAACTCCTAGCCACCCACCCACCCACCCAGCTTTAAGGGAAATTTTACGATTGTTGAGAGCCTTTTTTTAACACAGAACGAGTTGTCGGATCGGGTTGATTTTTTTTTGTATGTCATGGACCACATACCCCGGTCATATACCGAGTTTCAAGATTGTAATCCCTTTTGGGGCGGCGTGTGCAGATAGCTGAAAACCCCCCAACTCTGGTAGGTGTATATAGGGCCGGAGTTCGGGGTCGCCTAGCAGCCCCATTCGCTTGTCTGCCGGCGACGACCGTCGCCCTAGATAAAACATTTAGCCCCCATGCCTCTCGCGAAAGTGTGGCATACTCCGCAAGAGCCCAAATCCCAAAATGGCTGCCATTTTGCCACGTCTGACACTATCTTTGCAAGGGTTTAGCCTAAAGTATCGCGTAGTAAGTGGTTTTTATGGTTTTGGGGTCGAGGAATTCGCATCTGAAGTCGGTTTGGCGATAAGAACATTTAAAAAAAAAAATCGAATCCAAGATAGCCGTCGATTTGCAGCTTGAAATACCCCGTTTCTCGAAATCGTAGTAGAACTTTCATATAAGACTCAAATGAACCTGTTTATAAAAATTTTGAAAAAATTGACAGTAAAAACTATGTCAAAATTTTGCACGAAGCCTAAAAATCATTAGTGCAACTCCCTATATGCACCATTACTGTTCGCGAATCTGTTGACTCTCCACACTCCTTCCTTCTTATCATCGCTGCCACTATTCTTCACCACTATCATCTGGACAACACGAGTTTTGAGCTTCCTGGGCAAGGGGGGTAGGGTGTGGCGCACTGGTCGGCAATTCCCTTTTAGAATTTCCCAGTCGTACCAAGGGGGGACGGATGCTTTAGAGCTCGTAATGAGCTGGAAATACGCAATGTTATTCGTCCTTTGCACATGGAATCCAACGAGTGTCGTCGGTGGGGGCGAATCGTACTCTTGTTTTTCATTTTGGCCCCTTGGAAAACTCCGGTTTTCGCCGGGAGTATCTCACTTTCAGCATAGACCTTTCGAGGCAAATGCCCTTCAAAATTTTTTACTGGGACCTGATTTGATTTTGTACTTGCTATTTGGTTTGCCTTTGTAAGGTGGTTAATTTGTTTTTATTTTTTTTTTGTGCTGATGTTTTTTTTTTATTGTTTTTACCAACTCTTCTTTTAAAATGGGAAACCAGTCTTCTGAAACGTTTAAAATTTTTAATTAAAATTTGTTTTAAACATTCAAAAATATACGTGATTATTTCCGTAAAGTGTAACAAAACATAAACCATGAATACGAAAGCCTACAACAGAACATATATATATATGACATAACGAAATTCTTTCGAGTTTTAATATATATAATTATTTCCATATATATATTTTTTCAGGTCATGTGTGAAAAAATCTATGAAAGATACGTCTGCAATTGGCACATGCATAGATGAATAGAATTTAAAAAAAAACATGGGTTTACTTATTTTTTTTCTTTTTTTTGTTTTATTTTTCAGGGTATGTTACGCAACAATGGAATTTTTTATTGTAACAAAAAAAAAAAATTTTATTATTTTTAAAAAAATTTAAAACCAAAAACCAAAAAACTAATTCCTCATCCTTTTCTAAATATTTTTGGAATAATCCTACAAATTTTTACGTAATTTTTTTAAAACTGTCCAACTTATAGTACCTTAAGAATTGTTCATGCATTTCTCAATTTTAAGTATACGGAAACCCAATTTTTTTTTTTTTTTTTTACAAATCAACTCTTTGTGAACATGTTGCCAAGTTTTATAAGTAACAATTAAAAATAACAGGCTGGTTTTCATGATGCAATAAATGTCTGCACTATTGGAAGCATCTCCCAGTCTAATATGCTCACATGTCAAACTGGCGGCCACTTTAAAAAATATTTTTTCGATTAATCGCTCCCATGTAATGAACATGCAAACTCACCCATTCAAAATGGCTTCCAAAGGTTATTGTGAATCATCGTTTAAACATTATTTAAGTCTTTCCTGCTTCTATCCTAATAAGAAGCCTTAGAACACAAGTTTGAATTAAAATAACATTATTAAACGAAGGAGCGGGAGCGACTGAGTGTCTCCATTCAACTCAAACGGCTCTCATTCTGTGATTCTGTGTGTCTGTACGTCGAAAAAACAGCCGAACCGCTGAACAGATTGCGCTGAAATTTTAAACAGACATCCGGCACGAGTTTACTGAGAACTGTTAACAAAATCAGCTAGATCCATTGCGATTTAAAACCCTGATCCTGACGGAGGGTTGGGGTTCGATACCCGTTTGTTTTGAACTTTTTTTATAGTTTTACACCTACATATTATTTTTTAGGGAAGTGAAATGGGAAATAAAATTTGGTTTATTTTGTTTTATCTTGGAAATTTGTTAATTTTTCACTCTAATACGTTTTGAACACGATTCGCATTTTTAATGTTCAATTTAAACTAGGAAAACGCCAAAGTCGATATTAAACGAGTGGTGAGCCAGTGTGAGTACCTGGGAAAAATCGCCTTTTCTCCCATATACCTAAGGCACGATCTATCCCCGTATGGGGAATGATACCGGGTACTATACACATGGCTCCACTCACTCGTTTAACAACGACTTTGGGGTTTCCCTAGTTATATATTATGATTCGGGAAGTCCAATTCATTTAAGAGGTGGGATATAGTGGGTTACCCAAATGTATGATTTAGGGTTCCCGCTCGATTTTCGTGATGGAGCAACGCCGCCTATTCCAAAAAGTAAAATACAATTTTAGATTGATAATTTTTTTAGGTGTCACTTTTCTACCCCTTGCAAGGGGGGGGTGGGGGGGGGTGGAGGG
>JAMZAV010003166.1:0-70029 GCA_024449915.1 Sweltsa coloradensis
TTTTTAATTAAAAGAAAATTGCTTTTTTTTCGTTTATAAACATAATGTATTAACACATGAAAATAAACTACAATAATAATCTTAATTAATAATTTACATAAAGAATCCATTATCTAAAATGAACTACGAGGAAGTATAAACTTTATGAAAAGTTAAAGAAATTCAATTTTTTCCCAATTTTTTCCATTTTTTTCCGGAAAAAACGGAAAAATATCTTTTTTTCCTCGAATTCAATTTTTCCGGAAATTTCGAACCCTAATCAATGACAGGGACGTGGACTTATCATAAATCTGAATGTTAGGCCTATATTAGCCTAATCAAAAGTAGGCTAGGGGTATGTAGATTTAACAAAATTAACAATTGATTTTAATCAAAAGTAGGACTAGGCCTAATTGTTACATTTGAACTTAAGACTATAGGGCCTAGGCCTACACAGCCTTTAAAGTGGAACTTCGGGCCGGTATAAAGGTAATTTGACGGAAATGTTTTTGTAGGTATTAAATTTATGATTTTTTTTTCTTACTGAATATTATTTATGTATTTAGGTACTTGTTTTTTGGCCGCGAAGTATTTCTCTTTCTGGACTTTTTTAAATCACTTTTAGTCTTCTTCTTCTTCTTCTTATGCCGCAATTGACCTATTTGGCCATCATGCGTTTCCGTGTTTCCCAGTAGAGATAGGATTCTCCTTCTGCCTCCTCCATGGCATTGCATCTCTTATTTCTTGAAGTACCGGCATCTACGTAGGTGCTCCCTGGTATGCTGTTCTGTAGCACATAGTGTACATGTGCTTGAGTCAGTTATCCCTAGTTGAACGAGTAAACGTAGCGAACGTAGTGATTTCCATTCGACTTAAACGGCCCTTATTGTTTTTCTGCGTGGTGTGTGTGTGTACGTTAAAAATCAGCCGAATCGCTGAACAGATTGCGCTGAAATTTTAAACAGACATCTGGTACGAGTTTATTGAGAACTGCTAACAAAATCAGCAAGATTCATTGCGATTTAAACCTACAAGAATGATAAACTGAAAAATAGACTTCCAATTTTAGAAATTATTTTAACGACAATGTTTTAGATTTTTAAAAGATATTTTTTGTTTGTTTTTCGCCTGGCCGTGAATGGGCCGTGCCATTCCAAGTCAGTTCGAATGTTGGACGTCAAAGGGACCCCCAAATTCCGCTCGTAGATTGAGTAAACCCTTGCAATATTTTCACGTATTTCGTATTGGCTATGTTTACCATAGTACAGGCCCTATTGCCACAGATGATGGACTACACTGCGTTATATGCATTTCAAAACATGTTTAATTATTTTTGAAATACAATCTAGAAATTACAAAATCTTTCCCGACGAGGGGATTGAACCCACGTCTCCCCATTTCGGCTACAAGGGCGCCTAGCCAACTAGACTAGGGAAACGCCAAGTCGTAGTTAGACGAGTGAGCGATCATGTGGCGATACCCCCGGGGAAAATTTTGCATTTTTTAGGCCAAAAAGCTCCACTGTAGCCCTATGTAGGCTAGGGAGGCCTAAGGTAAGGGGGAAGAAAAGAAATGTTACCCCGGGTACTCAACACATGGCTCACTCACTCGTCTAACAACGACTTTGGCGTTTCCCTAGTTTTGAGGTGTGTAGGTAGCTAGCAGGTCATGACCGGTTTCCAATCTGAATTGTGCCGTCTCAGTCTGCCGATTTCTCCACTTCGTTTTTTTTTTTAGACTGCTCCTTGCCACTGTTTGCCTTTACTTGCCTTCTCCCATACCTTTTTTATGTTTTTCACCTGCCGTGTTCACATGAGATGTTGACGGCATTGAAGGATAGGGGCTTCTTGTTCTGCTTCATCCTGCTCCCCTCTTTCGCGAGTCTGTCTGCTTCTTTGTTCCCTTCTCCCCTTCCCTTTTAGTAGGGCCTATGCTTGAATCGGTCGTTTTGGTACGTAGGTACCATACTAGCTCAGTTGGTGCGGTCCAACTTTTCAACACTGTTTTTTTTTCAAAGAAAACAATAAAAAACAACTTCGAATGAGAAATAAATGAAGAACTCATTATTAACGATTTTTTTAAACTAATTACTCAGAAAATATACCAATTAGACCTAGGCCTATATAGCCCTAGAATAATGAACACAGATTGAACACAAACACTCGCCTATTTCACTGTCCTTAGTTCACCATGTTTGCTATTTAGCCTATGTCTTGATTTTACTTACTACCAACCTTTATCACAAAAATACTCTACCTACAAAACCTTTAACGTCACTATTTTAAATATATAATGACTCACCACAAAAGGACTTTCGTTTAAAATAGCGACGTTAAAGGTTTTGAGTTTTTTTTTTGTTAGGCCTACTATAACAGCACAAAACGTGATGATTCTATTTTGGATTTTTTTATATGTTTCTTGTAAGGTTATGCAGTGAGCACAACATCTCAGCAGGCCTAGGCTGCGTCAACCCTCGCTACGTTTTTTTTCATGTTTTTTTTTGAAATTATCGGTAAAAGTGGGTTTTCGCGTGTTTATTTTTAATTTAGGCCTACTAGTGATTTTGCATGGTTTTGAACAACAACAAAAATTGGTGCAAAATTAGCCATTCCATCATACACCCTTGTTCCCTTCGGGCCTAAGTAGCTATAGCCTATTGTCGATAGCCGGTCATGAGATTGTGCTTTCAAATGTATGTGGTGCTACTACTGGCCCTAGCCTACTTCGAGGCCCTTCTAGGTCATGCATTTTGACAAATTCATGTCCACTCGAACACTGACACACCAGTTCAGAATTTGCACATTTTTGTCATAGAACAGGAAATAAAGGGCTACGGTGATCGGTGACATGGCCACACCACACTTTTCTACAAAATATTTTACGTAGGATCCTAGGCACACAACATTATCATTTTGGCAATGTGCCAATGACTGTGTAGGCCCTACCTAATACAAAAATTGCCACAGAAGAGTTTGCCCAATGGAACATTGATGGATAGGGGCTAGTTGACTAAAAGTTTTCTGAAAGATTGAGGGAATGCAGCCCACTGCACACCTAGGCGGGAGGCCTAGTCGTTTTACCACGTGACTAAAAAAGCTAAGAATAAAATACCTACAGTCTACGAGTAGGGCCTATGCCTACCTAGTGCCTGGAGAAGCTACCTATGTTCATGTTCTTAGGCTACCGGTACTTAAACATTCGTCTGTTGAACTTTGAACAAACTGTCATTACAAGCTTAAAGGCCTAGGTCTAGTCCAGTTGGCACATTATCAACAACACATTAGCATTGTTTTTTTAAACTTTAGGCTTACGATAAACTGAGTCAATGATGGAGCTTCCTTCCGGTCTAAATGATAAATCAATTATCTCTCCTTCCCAGGAGAATCCTCATAGCAGTGCTCTTCAGAAGCACTCTGGGTCTCCGACCGACTTGCGAGTGGGCACCGCGGTGGCGCTCTCTAGCGTCGCCAAGTACTGGGTGCTGACGAACCTGTTCCCGGGTCCGATCCCCCAGGTGTCCGTGTACGGTCTCCACCCCCCGCGGCACGACGGGAAGCAGCAGGAGGGAGGACAGCAACACTGCCTGACGCCCGGCGGCCTGGGGATGAACACGGAGGGCATGACGCTGGTGCCGCACTACCCACAGCACGGACAGCACCAGGTAGGTGGTGACTACTAGTAGGCTAAATGCAAATATGTATTTATTTATCATCAGATATTTTAAAATGTCAATTTCTAAAAGTAGGGTGCAGCCATTATGCAAAGCCATTCGTCAAGTGTTTAAACATGGTTACGGTAGCCTACATATTGTTTGAAATTTTAGTAATCAAAATAGGGGTGCGGTCATTACTCAACAGTCAATAGTGGCCTATAATCAAGTAAATACGTTGGCCTAGGCGGTTTTATTTATAACTGAGACCACGAAACGCGGCACGGCTTCCCGACAAGCGCGACAACAGACAATTTTGATATCCCCAAACCTTCATTCATTTCACCTAGAGGTTGAAGTCCTTGCACCATTCTCCTGCTCCTTTTCTTCACGGCTGTAAACAAACGTTTCCAATTAGGCCTAGGCCTGCAAAGATAACTGACCAGCAATTGTTGTAGGCTCTACTTCCCTTATGTACGTACGGTACAGACTTGCACATGTCCGCCTCGATAACAAATCAGCAAGAAAAGAATTCATTTACTGACCGTAATTTAAAAAAATTTCAAATGGCTCTTGAAAGGATGTTACTTTTGGCTACCATAGGTCCATACTAAACTAGATTTTGTAGCAGGCAGCGGTCACACTCAGTCTGTTGTGAAATAGGTCCTACTTGCACGGTATCAGTAGACTTTTCTTCGAATGCTGTTGATCGTAGATTAGGAACAACTGAACACGCAAGTTAGAGTTTGACTGTCCCTTGCTTAGTATCCTTAAGTACGGTTACGGGACTATAATGCAAAAAGTACAATTTTGTGAAATGGGTTTGGAAATGGTGTAATAACTACGTAAACTAAGCCATTTTTTGTTTGTTTTCACTACGCCTAATTGAACAATGGGTGACACTACAAGCAGGCGGTAGTGGCACTGTGAGTTAGCAGACATAAGACTACCGGTAACTTCTGTCTGAAGGAGCAAGGATCCATCCTCATATTGACGGGACAAAAAACGACAATTTTAAAATCCATTAAAATGTTATTTGTAGACCTAGGCCCTACATCACTCTAGAACATTATTTTAGTCTGGGCCCCTACACTTTAAAGAAATAGTGCTTTTTAATTTATTGTGGGGGATAGAATAAAACAAATGACTCACATTTTCTCCTCCTAGATTCCAGTGACCTCTGTGCAGGCTTCGTTGACAACGTCGTCTGGCGGCGGCATAGCCACCCTCTCGCTGCCGCCCCACGCCTCTGGGGGTGGCGGCCAACACATGGAGATATCGATCCCGACGTCCCAGGCTGGGGTCCTCATGTCCACGCAGGATGTCGGCAAGGATAAGGTGGACAAGGGGACGTGCACCACCGAGCGCTGCGGGGACAACCAGGTGCATTGCCAGGTGAGCTAGGACTACGTTTATTTAAATTATTTAATCCTCTTCAGCTAAAACTGATAAACTAAAAAAACTGATTTACAAAGGAGGACAACAATCGGAGGTGTCGTGTAGGCATACTGAGAGGACGACGGGGATTGTATCAATACAGGTCTCGATATTAACAAATGTTAGCAAAACATTTATTACACCAATACCATAGATTCATTTCTTCAAGAGGCTGAATTAAAGTCTTATTTACATTTTCGTAGTCCTTGACCGTGAGTGTAAAACAAAATATTTGACACAAAAAAGGCGTTTGTGTAAAACTTCTTTTTGGCTTTGAATGTCTTTTAACAAGGACGATACAAATTTAAATTAAGTCCTTGATTTTATTTCAATTTACATTAGTCGAACAGTCGAACTTTGTACGGCCTAGGCCTAATAAAAATCAAATTTAATTTACTTCATTGATAGGATATGTTAGGATAATGGTTTTACTGGCAGCATACTACCGTTCATATAAAAATAAAATGTACAGTAAGTTACGTTTGTTTTCTTCTGTTCCTGTTGTTTTAATTTTATATTTCTGCAGTCCTAGATGTGTTTCCCTGAACGTGAACGTGCTATACCTAGCTCACATTATGACTGTGTTGTTTGTGACAGGTGCAATGCGACCTCCACCTGGTAAACGCAGCCGCGCAGGCTCAGCAGCAGCAGCAGCAAGCCAACGAACAGTTGGCCGTTCAGCAGCAACAGAACCTCTCGCACTCGCACCAACATCAGCACCAGCAACAACACCACCAGGTAGACCTTGCCAAGCTCAAGTGTTCAAGTTAGGTTCTCGATTTGGTTAGTCGGGAAACACTCCCGTAGGTGGAATTGTTAATATTTACAGTTTAGAAGTTAAAAAATGCATCTTGATTGGGGTTCGAACCCGAGTCTCCCACATTCCAGGTAGGGGCCTTAGCCAACTAGACCACTAAGATGGTAACTATTTAACTAATCAAATCAAGTTAATTTAGTTAATCAAGTTAGGTTCACCATGTTCAATGTAGCTAGATGGAATGTCTTCAACCAAACCAAGTAACATAGTAGCTCCATAAGGCCTTAACGTACTTAAAACTACTATTATTTATTTATTTATTTATTTATTTATTTATTTATTTATTTATATATGGTAACATAACATCAATAAAAAACACAATAACATGCCAGTTCTGTTGAAACAAATATTAATTCATTTGCATTGTCGACTAATTAAATCCAAATGTAATCTTCGTAATCCATGCTTCAATGTAATTCTACCTGTTCATGAGGCCTAGTCTGCCTTATAAACCTTGGCCAATGTAGCTAAGTACTGTGTATTTAGAACTTGCAAATTGTTATGCACCCGGCTCTACTATCAACGGTTTTACAGTGGAACTTTAAATTTACGTACCTTGAATCACCGAATTCCTTGATTGTGTAAAGTTTTTTGTTGGTCCCAAAAATTTTCCCATAAGGACAATGTTAAATTTTCCTTGAACTAACCTACCTTGTACCTACGTATTACGTGACTTTACGTATCGTATTTCAAGTCCCGAGTCATAATATATGGCCTCGAATTTACGTATCTATGCTGCCGAACGCTGTGGGGAACGAGGGAGGTTGATATTTACTGGTCCGAGTGCCGCCCGCTTTGACAGCTCAACACATGCCGCCGACCGCATGGGTAATAATGCAGTCCCTTTCCTCCCCCCTCATTAGCAGCAGTCTGGTAGTGTGAGAAGGTCGAGTGGATCACCGTTCCCCCCCCCCTCCCACCCATACGATCGTAGTATTTCAGCACTGCCGACAAACGCAACCCGATACTTGACCTGGCCTACCCACTCCACTACCGGCCTCTTTTCCCGACGAGCTTGAATGAGTGAGCATATGAATCAATTGATTGAGGAATCAAGCACATGATTCTATGACATGTGATCATTTTATTGTATGTGACGAAATCGACAGAAGTCTTGAGTAGCCAGCCTCAGTTTAACAAGTGTTGTATTGACAGCATCATTCATTGATTAAAAACCATGATCCTGCAATTATTATCGCGTAAGAAAAACACGGCACTGCTGAGAGAGAATGTGAAGTGTCACTGTGTCTGAGCTGGCTGGCCGGCCGAGAGAGGAGAGAGGAGAGTGAGAGCCTCGGCAGCGCGAGTGCGAGGGGAGGGGAAACCGGTCTCGTAGGCGGCAGCTGGCGGGGTGGGGTGGGGAAGTGAACCTGACACACAGCTTCACAAAAGATCGCGCTTGCTGGAAGGAAATAGAACCGTGGATGCGGGAATTTTTAACATTGTGTGAATGGGACTTTTGCAAAAACTTTTCAAATATAGCGATCATGGCGAGAAAACGGACGATGCGGGAACAATCCATAGGGGTTTTACTGCATTTTATTTACTTCATAATAAACTTGGCGTGTGCACATTGAATTGAGATAAGTTATTAAAATGTTGTTTGTAGTTTATTTTTATGTTTTGAAGATTTTATGGAATTTCCAGCTGCTCTCTTTGTTTTTTTTCCGCTCGTGCGATTTATTTCACGGAACAGAATAATACACAGCATAATTACTCCTCCCATTCCCGCGCGAGGTCGGCCACCGTGATGTCGCGTAAACAATGCTGGCTACACTTCACTCGTCTTTGTGAAGGTGAAGGTCGTTCTTTGCGGAAGTCTTGTCTCTGTGAAGTTCGATTTCAGCGTGTTTTAAAGATTCAGCGCCGTTATTTAAGTGTCCAATATTTATTACGTGACACTGACAGCATTCGGAGATAAAATACATAGCGGGCAGGCGCGATCACTAATGAATGAACTGATTACGTAAGTTCGGCATGGGGGTGGGTGGGAGGGGGGGGGGGGCACTGAGATAGCGACGAGGCAATTGACCTTGAGCTGCCTACGATCCGATATCAATTACACTACGCAGATGTGTCACATAAACAATTTCCTTCGTAATCGGTGCTTGATGTTACTCCTGCTTGCGATTGCACAACACGAAGCGACCGCCGAGTAAAGGATGTCTTACCATCCGATGCCACCTATAAGCAAACAAACTCACTTCCTGCAGCCTTCCATGCTCATAATCCAGCATAGGCGCTACCTAGGAGTAGTTTGAAGCACTCAAGTTGATGTTGTCACTTTGTTGGTACAGTAGGCGGCAATTTTGAAGGTTTTTTTGAATTTACGAATTCCTTGACTTTATGTATTTTTTTTGCCTCCAGTTAAATTCGTAAATTCAAAGTTCCACTGTAGTGTCAATCAATCCTGAGTAGGTATAGGCCTATAATTGCAAGAAAATTATGAAAAATGCAAACAGTGAATACAGCCTCTGAGAGAAATGAAAGCATATGAAAATAAATGTGTATTTCCTATTCCAGCAGCAACAGCAAATGCAGCAGCAACAACAACAACAACACCACCACCATCATCACCAACAGCAGCCGCCGCCGCCGCCGCCGCCCCCACCTGAAGTGGAAGCCTTGCAGGGAGGCGCCTCGCAAGAGGTGGGGACACAGATGGACACGGAGCGGCAGCACATCAAGGCGGAGGAGAAAGCTAGTGCTAGCGGCTGTGTAAAGGACGAGCGGAGCATCTCTCTAGCGGGGTAAGACTTATTCCTGTACCTAGCTGTGCATGTTACTAGAGTATCAAAAGCAAAATTTACGATATCACGATAAAGATATATTTTTTTCCCAAATATCGATATCGTATTGAATTATCGATATTGTTGGGCAGCCCTTATATAAATCTGTTGAACGTGTGGTTCCCTCAGGTTCCCTCTCCAAGACATCAAGGGTCACATGATGGACATCCGCACGGCCGACGGGAGCATCGTGAAGATCAGCGCTCCGGGTTCCGTGGACGAGCTGGGCAAGACGCTTGGGGTGGAGATGTTGCCCAACATGTACAAGGTGAGCGGCTGCCCGAGTGCTAGCTAGGGGTCCGAGGCAAACTTTTAAATTTTTCACATTGGAATGCCTATAAACATGTTTAATCGTTCTTTCTAGTCCCATTATTTTATTCGTTTTTACTTTTTTTACATGTGCTATTCAACTCATATTTTAGTTACCGGTACCTATTTCAAGTGACTAGCCAATACTCACCTCACACAACCAGCTAAAAAGCATCTGATAGTTGTATTTAAAACAAATCTATGATTTACAGTAAGAACTCTCTTATCCGAGTTGGATGAGACCGGGGGCACCTCGGATTTGCGAAAAACTCGGATGGCGCGGTTCATTTGTTTATTTGCTCTCGTAGCATAGCCTGATGTGGTAAAATGATATATATGACACATGTAATGGATAAAGAAACATAAAATACACACGATACACTTCATACAGGGTATACTAAATGATTTAATAGCTTGTAAATCAAGCTCACAAACACACGTACACAATTAGGCCTACATGTCGTAATAAAAACGTATGTCTAGGCCTAAACTCGACGCAGTAGGCCTAGGCCTACAATGCAAACATAGGCCTAGGCCTAGCTCTCTCTCTCATGTGGGAAAACCCCTCACTACTATGCCCGCTCTGAAGCTCTCGACACAAGATAAGTCTGGGAAAGAAATAAGATAAGCCCAGGAATAACAATTCTATGCGTCGTGATTACTAATTTCGTGAATCGGTTGAAACATGATTGCATCTAGTTCCACAACGACCATCTTTGAACAGCTGTGTGTGAGATGGTTGGATCGTATGCGCACGCGCAGGCGCGCGACGCACACTGACCTCTATATGCTCAGTGACACTGACGCTTACCGGCGATGCGCCCGACGCACACTGACCACTGAACTCTATATGCTCAGTGACACTGATGCACACTGCTCGAAAGTCGAGATATATCGCCGATCTATCTTCTTTGCACTCACTCGTAAGGCATGCCTACAAAATGTATGCGAGTACATTTAAAAAAGTGCGGCGCGGCGTCTGTAATTATTTTTATGTTTTATTTACGTATTTAAAACTTTTTTTTATTTTATTTATTTTTTTTTTTTTGGCGGCTCGGTTAACACGGTACATCGGATAAGCGGAGATCGGATAAGAGAGTTCTTACTGTATGTATGATATTGATGCATATTGCCTCCCTCCCTGCCCTTTGTATTTCACTATCTACTAGGCCAGACGACGGGGGTACAAGACTAACATCGAGCAGGGTCTCCCGTGTGTTGCTGCCAACAAGTAGGATAGAGGGTTGAATACCCCTCCCGTTTTGAGAGTGGGAGAGAGAAAGAGCACACTATTGCGTTTTATACTCGATAGCAAGAAAGAAGAACAGCTGAAGGAGCCCCTCCCAGCACAGGACAATTAATGTATTCTGCCAGACGACATATTAAAGCAGCCAATAATTAATAATAGGCCTAATGCTCAACTATTGTATAGATTTACTCAGTCTGCGAGCTTGCCAACCAAACCATCCCTGTGCACCTTGTTTCAGGTGAACGTGGAGGACATAAACCAGCTGCTCGCGTACCACGAGGTGTTTGGCAAGCTTCAGGGCGAGATAACGAGCCCCGCGTCGCTACCCAACGGAGCCGTGAAGCAGCCGGGAGGCGAACCAGGTCCGGGCGGCAGCGGCGTTCCCTCTCCCCCGGGCATCAGCACGCCCGGAACGCACGCCTGCGACATCTGCGGGAAGATATTCCCCTTCCGGTATCAGCTGATCGTTCACCGGAGGTACCATACGGAGAGGAAGCCGTTCACTTGCCAGGTGGGTCGCGTGAACGCACTTTGGTCTTGCTTGTGGGAATCCGTATTGAGCTTTGGCATTCGATCTAGAGTGTGGTGGTAGACTGATTAATATACACTGTTGTAGGCCTACTAATTTGAGGACCTCGTTACAAGTGCATGACTTGGCTTAACAATAACAAACACATATGGTTTACTTAAATTAGCAACATTTGTCTGCATGTTTTTAACACACGTGAAGTGACAAGTCTTGTACCAACACCAGTAGCCTGCGCCGTTATAAGTGCGCGCCTCTGGGCTGAGTTCACTCGTTTGGTTCGGGGGGGGGGGGGGCGTAGATACAGATGCCGTACGCGCTCAGTTCTTGATTAGCACATCTCCCCAAGCCTATAGCTGCAGGATCAATATTCCCTCACGCCCTTTTTGTCTGCCGATCGCACGCAGAGCACTTGTACGTTGTCTTCTGCATTATGTTGTTTTGGGCAGGGCTTTTGTGGTGTTGGTTTTCATTCCATCTTCAAATCGATTCAGTTGTAATTTTCCTTGTTGGTTGTTGTTGTACTAAGTAAGACCCAACGAGCTTTCTTCGCACTCGCTGATCACATTGGGCTCACCTCAGAGTCAGCCCTTGAAAATTGTGAAATGAATAATATTTATAATATTATTATTTTATAAAAACAAACTCGAAAAAACTCGACATTTCGAGTACTCGCACACCCCTAATTATTTATTTATGTCCCAATTTGGTTAGGCTAGTCAGACTCCCGTCGGTGGAATTTGTTATATTTATTTTAATGCAATCCAGAAATATAAAAAAAACGCATCTCAACTTACCATTTTAATCCGTCTTCTGATTCACTTATTCTGATTCAGCATTGTCTCCCATTCGATAAAGAAATTTGATTCAAACAAATTTATCGAAAGGTAGATTGTAAGGAACAAAAAATTCCTAATCCCGAGTGTGACACATAAAATCCAATGTTGTTTTTCCATCGGACACTTGAGGAGTTGGGTAACCCGGCCTGTGGTTCCAGGTATGTGGGAAGGCGTTCACTTGCGCCGCCGAGCTAACCAGGCACGGCAAGTGCCACCTGGGAGGGTCTATGTACACGTGTGCCGTCTGCTTCCACGTGTTCGCTAACGCCCCGAGCCTGGACCGACACATGAAGCGACACGCCACAGACAAACCATACGCATGTCAGGTATTAATCACGCCTCCAGTTTCTATTGGTGTCGGTGCACTCGCCGTAAGCTTTCTTGAATCTCCGCGTCCAAGTGTGGGCCGTGGCGACGGTCAAGTTTAAAGAGCGCACTGAGCTGAGGCTAGTCGAGTTAGAGACTTCAAGGTTAGGGCGGAACCGATAGAAGGAGCATAAAACACTAAGCAACGCAGCACAGTTACTACTTAGGCCTACTAGCTGATGATTGATGATGATTGATTTTGGTTGCTTAACGTCGATATTATTTCAATACTATGGTATTTGAGACAATGAGTGGTGATAGATGAGGTGAAGGACAATTATAAAACTTATTCCTGTTGCGAGATTCGAACCCATGTCCTTTGAACTTTTGCCCTAATGGTTTGAGCCACAATTGATGGCCCATACTAAGGGTGTGTCTGAAAATTATTCAAAGTCTAGGTCCAGGTCCAGGTCTAGGTCCAAATTCAAGTCCACGTCTAACAACGTAGTTAGGTACTG
This sequence comes from Sweltsa coloradensis, assembly GCA_024449915.1. NCBI lineage: Eukaryota > Metazoa > Arthropoda > Insecta > Plecoptera > Chloroperlidae > Sweltsa > Sweltsa coloradensis. Next base: position 12,419 of record JAMZAV010003166.1, read on the forward strand.
ATTATCTGTCGATGGCGTGTAAAGTACTGTCTGAAAAGTCTAGGTCCATTCTTGGTCCAAGTCGACAAATAGATCGAGCAATCGAAAGTGTACACTCGTTTTAGGTCCGATTCAAAATGGCCGTCCGCGACAACGAGAGAAACAATAAATGAATGCATTGTTAAATAAAGGTAAACATTTAAGTTTTGTTTGTTTTTATCACGTATTTAATTGGTTTTACTAGATGTACAAATACTTTTAATAAACAAATACTTTACAAAGGACTATCGAATGCACACCTAACCTAACTTTAGGTAGTGTTGACTTTGCCCGGCAGGCAGCTCTACTGTAGGCTAGTATAGCACTTTAACATTGAGTTGGACTTGGACCTACACCTGGACTTGGACCATAATTCAGACACACCCTAATAGCTAATTTCTAATTACGGTACTTAACCCTTATCTGTCTTTTGTCGGACTGGATCCGACAAGGGTGTTTCGCACACTACTACACCCCCTTGAATTTTTTAAAAATAAATATTTATTTTTTTTTTAAAATAAATATTTATTATTTTTTTTATAGTATATTGCCCACTCTTCTAAGTACGGTACTATTCATATGTACTTCCTATAGTAAACAGTTCCACCGCCTTCTAAATAAATTTAAAAAAATCAGGACCCAAAAGGGTTAATTTAATCTACAAACACCGCACTTCATCCTTGCTCTTATTCTGTACGTGGATAGTGGACGCTAAGCTATACCCAAACAAAATTCACTACACACGACCAAACCTGTAGTCGTAGAGTACTGTGAGTTAAGTAAATTCTGCATGAATCTTGTTTGTGTTTGTAGCTTAGCTCAATTTCAGAGCCCTCTGCCTGTGACGGTGACATGGATTGAGGTAACTTGTCATTAGCTGCACCAGCAGTGTTGAACACTCTGGCTGTTGAGACTGTATCGTTGTTTATGTGCTAGTGCCTACTTACATAACTTCTCACCAAACAGTGTGACAATCCACTACAGGGCTCAAAAATTTTATTAAATGGCACATGCCCGGCTGGGCATGTTGAAGATAATTTTACATGCCCAGACAGAAAACTTACATGCCAATGCCAAAATTTGTGGCAGTGTGTTGAGTATGCCCCCCCCCCCCCTCCTGCCTTCCCACTCGCGATTTTCCAGAAATTATACTGCCTAAATAATTACCATAACAATTCTAATGTTTTTAATCTGCTAGAAGTCAAAAGCTAGGTGATAACTGAAATTAAGCACATGGGAATAGAGATACTGCAGAGGCTGGTCTTTCCTAATCTTGTTTACTGGCCAGCATTCAGGCTCCAGCCCTCCTCCCCCCCCGCGCCAATGCATCGTGACCTTGACTAGACTGTAACAAGATATAAAGCAGGTGCAAGGAACAGTGAGTGTAACCTTAATATCCTGCAATCGCAACGCATGGGACCTGTTACCGGACAAGTGGACTTACCTTTTTTCCCAGGCTTATCTTGCGACGAGAGCTAAGTGCGGGCGATAGTGAGAGATTTTCCCACATCGGGCATGTGGGAAAATAATCTACGTGCCCGACCACTTTTTTTACATGCTCCGGGCATCTCGGGCATGGTTACTTACTTACTTACACATGGCCCTGCACTAGGTGGCTACTAACAGAGAGAGCGAGAGCAAAGTCTACTTAAAAAAACAATAAGAAGAGAAAAAGAGTTAGCAAATCCGTTATTTGCTAAAGCTAATCAACACATGTTGTATCAGAGGGCCTACAATGTAGTAAAACAAAAGATGAATATTTTCATTCATCACTTGAGGGTCCTACAACCTTGAATCAAACAAATCTGTGTCTACCCGGACACTGTTCAACCCCCGACCAGTGCTCGCACCATCTAAAACATGATGCACAGGTCTGGGAGCATTTCAATGTATATAAACACAGATTCAATCCACTGCCATCTAGATACTGAGCCAGCTCAGCCAAAGAGCTTGGGAAAACGTGTGGGTCCAACCAACGTCTTTGTGGTGTGGCCTTTGTCGTTCACATTACGAATGAGTAATGATTGAGTGACCAGTCTCTACAACTACAACATATCACCAGTGTTTTGCCAAACTGTGTACCACTTTAAGCACCGAGTCCTGGTTAGATATGAACCTGTGCTTTAAGCAAACATTGTTTAAAGGGATCCCATGACTTTGTAAAGGATAAGTCCCGAGATACTTTGTGCCACATTATCTACTCCTTGATTCATGGTGTTTGTATCTCTTGGGGATGTTGGCTGAGCCAGTATTTTGTCAATACCTAGGGGTGACATCATTGTGACCCAAAGAATCGATTCGGAATCGATTCCCAAGAATTTTTTAAAAATTTTATATACACAGTTAATTTTGGTGGTCATTTTCCGCGGAACCTGTGATACCGGATACGCATTGATATTTCCACGGTCATTATCCGAGGTGCCCGTGTAGGCGTATCTCGCCTTCTGTACGTCACGGAAGGATGTATTTCGCAAAGTTACGTCGTCGTCTGTTGACCGTACTGCTTGCCTTTGTGTACAATCAGTGTCTAGTGGGAGAGGAGGGACAGTAGACACGTAGTTCACAGCTCGGCCACACCCCCTAAACACGACACGCGAACGTTTTAAACTGTCTGGTGAGTAATTGATTCCTCCAATTTGGAATTAATCCGCCATATCATCCCTAAGTGTACCACTTTTAGGCATCTCTCATAAATAGAGGTCCGTGAAAGTGGTTTTATTTTGTAGTAAATTTCGTTTTTAAAATTGGAGATTTCGGTGTTATTGGTTTAAAGCTCTATTTCAGCGGTTTTATCTATATTTACCAATTTATATGCGTGCAATTATTTGTTCGCGACTGTCGTATTATTCTAGCCACATGTCAAACAAGTTTGAATGTACTTATAAACATACTGGTTCTAGTACTAAGACTAAATTCATAATTTTTTCTGATAGTTATTTTATAACACCTTTTGTTGATTGAACTGTACTGCATACAATAGTGAAAATTTCACCGTAATTTAACATACAATTCCCATTTATAGTGCTTTTCGTAGTTAAAAACACGATTTTTGTGAATTTCGCTGTTATTGTGTAATTAACACATATTTCTGCTGTTTGGCGGTGATTCAATTCTGGCATTTCCAGTTCTACATTTGATCAATTTCATGCTCATTTTTTGAAATTGAATGATTTACACATATTTCGTGTTTTATCGTCAGTAGCGAAATACACGTACCTCTACATAAAGCACTGAGCAACCTATGCACTAAGCAAACATTGTTTGAAGGGTTCCCATGACCTTGTAAAGGGTAGGCCTAGGTCCCACGTCACCTACTCCTTGATTCATGGTGTTCATATCTGTTGGGATGTTGGCTGAGCCTGGGAGTTTCAAACGGCAACTGTCCAAAGATAGACTTGTTTTCTATGTTTTCTAAGCAGCAGCAATGTGCTAGGCCTAATTATTTTTCTTTTGAAATATTGTACCGATTTTAGCATTTTAGTTTTGTAGCATTAATTATGATTAATAATAATGGTGTATAATCTCGTGTTGAATACTACTTGACACATTTCATCCTCCGACTATTAGTTTGACTTTAAATTTTAAAATTCTTATCAAAAAGAAAAAGTACATTCCAAGTTCATTTTTTTAAATACCGTATTGGACCGAATATAGCACGATCTCGAATATAGCACGACCCCCAAATTTTTTGGCATCATTTCAAGAAAAAAGAAAAAATCAAAGAAAATTAAAATGTACAAGAATCATGTTTTATTTACAATGCAATGAATGAATAGCTCCAGGGCTGCCACTGACATTTTTTAAAAATCCTGTTGGGGGACGTTAAAAATTCGCAAAAATCCGTGAAAAGTCTAAAAAGTAAAAAACGTTAATTTCATTGATCAAACTATGAAAATGGCTAAATGTTATGTTTATATTTGTTACCATCATAACCTAAAAGTTGCCAAGGGCCTAGGTCTATGCACAGACGAGAATAAATGAGCCAGAAACGCCCGTGGTTGCTTTAATAAGATTGCATAAAAATGTAAAACGTTACTTATTTACAGAAAATCTGTTTTAAATCTGACCTGGTTAAAAATTCTTAGGCCTAGGCCTAGGCCCTAGGAATGTTGCATCACAATTTTGCCCTAGGCCCATGTGTTGTGTTTATTAATAACATTGCAGTCTTGCAGGTTAATAACATTTTAATCATATTTTTCACGTTCAAGATCACATAATCCAAACTTTATAAACAAAAACGAAAGAAAACAATTTCGTAGGCTCCAATCTCCATTGTTTGTTCTTGGCTGTCCTCCCAAAAGCAAGTAGCAACTGTTCTGGCAGAAGCAGTTCCTACAATGTCTAGGACACGGCTCCGCCCTTGCTCCGCCCCCTATCGAAAGTCGAATCGATTATCGCCCCGCCTTCAATGTTTACAATCGAAATTAGCCCGCGCAGATTCAAATATACGAAAATAAGCATAGAAAATGTAATTAACGAAATATCCGTAAATAAGACTAAAAATCCGTTTATCCGTTTTGCACCCTAAATATCCGTAAAAACGGATAAAATCCGTTAAAACGGCAGCCCTGCCTAAAGTTTCACTCTTACAACAAAATATTTTGAACAATTTTGAAAAACAGGACTAGGCCAGTCCTATGTTTTTTAACAGGGTAGGGCCAAGCACAAGCTCACATAGGCTAACCACAGTTCACCAGTCAGATTTCGGGATTACAAATCGTCGAAATTGATCATTGTGACGTGACCTAGAACCGATTCGGGATCGATTCCCAAGAAAAAACTTTTTAATTGTACGCCCAGTTATTTTGGTGGTCATTTTCCGCGGAACCCGCAAACCGTGATACGCGGCGATGTTGCCGCGGTCTTTTTCCGTGGAGCCCGTGATTACGTCACCCGCCCGCCTCACGCCGCGGGATCGGCTGGTGGGGAGTAGGTAGGCGGGGCGATGCGCAGCAGCCGATGTGCGAGAGTTGTATTGCGGGTAGCCTATGTTCAGGCACTATTTCAAATGCAAGCGCGCGTAAATAACGCGAGTTCGTTTATGAGATCGTATTTTCGGAAAAAAACCATCGCGCTGTATTCGGTCCGATACGGCAGGGCTGCCGTTTTAACGGATTTTATCCGTTTTTACGGATATTTAGGGTGGAAAACGGAATTTAAACGGATTTTTAGTCTTATTTACGGATATTTCGTTAATTACGTTTTCTATGCTTATTTTCGTATATTTGAATCTGCGCGGGCTAATTTCGATTGTAAACATTGAAGGCGGGGCGATAATCGATTCGACTTTCGATAGGGGGCGGAGCAAGGGCGGAGCCAAGTCCTAGACTCCTAGACATTGTAGGAACTGCTTCTGCTTGCTTTTGGGAGTGGGAGGAGCCATGAACAAACAATGAAGATTGGAGCCTACAAAATTGTTTTCTTTCGTTTTTGTTTATAAAGTTTGGATTATGTGATCATAAACGTGAAAAATAGAATTGGTATATGATTAAAATGTTATTAACAAGTTCTGCAAGACTGCAATGTTATTAATAAACACAACACATGGGCCTAGGTCAAAATTGTGATGCAACATTCCTAGGGCCTAGCCTAGGCCTAGGCGGCTAGGGCTAGGCCTAAGAATTTTTTAACCAGGTCAGATTTAAAACAGATTTTCTGTAAATAAGTAACATTTTACATTTTTATGCAATCTTAATTAAAGCAACCACGGGCGTTTCTGGCTCATTTATTCTCGTCTGTGCATAGGCCTAGGCCCTAGCAACTTTTAGGTTATGATGGTAACAAATATAAACATAACATTTAGCCATTTTCATAGTTTGATCAATGAAATTAACGTTTTTAAACTTGTCACGGATTTTTGCGGAGGTTTAATGTACTCCAACAGGATTTTTTTTAAATGTCAGTGGCAGCCCTGCGATACGGTAATTAGACCTATAGTTGGTTATTTTTAGAAAGCAATCAATAATTTATTGTCACATTTTAATACAAAGTAACAATACCTAACTCTCATTTTTAGCATAATTGAATAGGTTTAGTATTGTGTACTACCAGTAGTAATTAAAATTATCATATGTAGGCCTGCCCTACATCTGAATTCTGAAACCTATCAAAAGTTGGTCAAATTAGCTCCACAACCAATTTGTATGTACGTATTTTGCATTTTTACAACTATAATTTGTGGAACCCTAACAATAGGAGCTTTGGGTAATATTGCCATAACTACAACATTGCTTAATATTAACTTTCTTTTAATTTTTATGTTCAGACTTTTATGGTTCCTTGAAGTTTGAATTCAAGGGAGAACTGTATTGTACTATTTAGACCCCCATGAAAATAGCATTAATTAATTAATTAATTCTTCTGTAATATCAGTTTCCTTCAATTAGTATTAATCCATAAATGGTCATAAAGACAACTACTTAAATAGATTTTCTAAAATAAACATCCCATTTTACCCTGCATCATTTGCCAAAATGCCTCTAATTTGTAAGAAAATGGCTAAGTTAAGGAACTTTAGATAAAATTAGTTCAAATACCATATATATGTTTATTTAGAAAAACTATATTTCAGCATCAATACCACATTTTAGCATCACATAATTGAAGCGTTGGCCCAAACACATTGTAAGTCGCATTAATAAAGTTAATAAATGTGTATTTATATAGTACCCACTCAGTCATTTGTACATTTCTATTTGTCCATGAAATAATGTTGTATGTTACACAGCCAACCCTGTGGTGTCACCTACAGCTGATATTATTCACTATGCACGCCTGTATTTCTGTTTTTAAATTGGCTTCCCTATAACAACCCATTGACAGATTTATTCAATTAGTTTGGAAAAGGCCACATGGCTAGTTTAGTTTAGATTGGAGAAGGGTTGACAGGTTGGGAAAGCATAGAGAACATAAAGCCCAGCCTGAAGGGCTGGGGGCGACAAAACTTTTCACCTGCTGATGACAACTGCAGCTAATTTAAAGTTGTTACCTTAATCCACAACGCGTTTTGTCCTTCTGGGACTCATCAGGCGGATGGTGGCCACTAAAAATCAGCTAACTACATGCAAACAAAACTCACAACACATAACCAAACCTGTGGTAGGGCCACGCAAGAAGTAAATTCTGCAAGCATGTTGTCATCATCAGCAAGGTTACTTCACACACCATTCATACTGGAGCACACAGTCAGCACAGACAGTAAGGGGGCTTCCCTCCCAACTCTGGTGCTCGGGAGACAAGAAATCCATGACTTACCCTGGATTCGAACCAGGACCCTTGGCAACAAGAGAAAAGCTGCCCCTCCTGCTGTTGCTGGGCAAGGGTGCCTCTTCATTCATACTAAGAGAAAAGGTTAGAGATAGGAAGGGTGGAAAGTCACAAACACAGCACAACCAGTGAGGGGGCTTCCCTCCTAGACTCTGGTGCTTGGGCGACAAAAGAACCATGTCTTACCCTGGATTTGAACCAAGACCCGTGGCAACGAGAGAGGCTGCCCTACTAATTGTGACTGGGATTTGAAAACAAAAGGAAACAAGGACTACAAATTGCAAGCTCTTGGCTATAGCACAGGTACATGTGCTATATTAGCTCTTGGCTGCAGGTGGAGGTTGAAGGAAAAGACGAGTAGGGTCTAACAGGTTCATCACCTGCTAGGCACCCTTGCCCAGCAACAGCAGGAGGGGCAGCTTTTCTCTTGTTGCCAAGGGTCCTGGTTCGAATCCAGGGTAAGTCATGGATTTCTTGTCTCCCGAGCACCAGAGTTGGGAGGGAAGCCCCCTTACTGTCTGTGCTGACTGTGTGCTCCAGTATGAATGGTGTGTGAAGTAACCTTGCTGATGATGACAACATGCTTGCAGAATTAACTTCTTGCGTGGCCTTACCACAGGTTTGGCTATGTGTTGTGAGTTTTGTTTGCATGTAGTTAGCTGATTTTTAGTGGCCACCATCCGCCTGATGAGTCCCAGAAGGACGAAACGCATCGTGGATTAAGGTGACAACTTTAGATTAGCTGCAATTGTCATCAGCAGGTGAAAAGTTTTGTCGCCCCCAGCCCTTCAGGCTGGGCTTTATGTTCTCTATGCTTTCCCAACCTGTCAACCATTGACAGATTTATTTATGCTTCCTGAGTAGTGATGGGAATTTTCATGAAAAAAAATAATCTTGAAAATTTCATGAAAATTTTCAAGGTTTGTTAATCTGTTATTTGAACTGTATTTTACCATATTATAAATAAAAATAATTTATTTCTATCAAGGATGTAGGCCTACAGTGGGATTCAGGCTGCTGAGTTGGAATAGGTCTAATATGCAATATCTTGTTGATTAATTTTATTCTTGCAATTTGCAAATAGCGAAATAGGCCTAGGGGCTACATTATAAAAATAATCGTTGAGACAAAAATGTTGAATATTGAATTGGGATAGTATCCAACATGAATGATGGAAAAAAATCAACATAAAACATATTAGGGCCTACATATTATATCAAAATGTAAAAAAATACACCCAATGTTTAATTATTGGATGAGCGTAGCGAGCGAAGCAAAGATTCCATTTCACTACACTGGAGAAAAAAATCCAGATTTTTTTTAGTATTTTTGTCTGTTTGTTAACACGATTCGGCTAAACCGATACTCCAATTGCGATGAAATTTTCTGCAGACCTTCGAAATCTCTGAACTTAGAAAAGCCACTTTTATGAGCGCAATCGAAAAATAATTTCTCGTGAAAATAGCGATTTTACGCTTTTTTCGTTTTAAAAAAATTACGCTCATCCAACAACGCGCCTGAAAAAGCGTTTGCAAAGCTTCCTAGTAGGCCTAGTCACTACAAACAATACGGTACCTACAGACTAATTGGAGGCGAAGACTTTACACCAAAGTAATGCTTGTCCCGGTCTTTCCATTCTACTAGGGTAGGCCCTACCTACCCTTGGCATTTAAGTTCTGCATAACCCTCTAGCATTTGTGCTAATTAAAGATGGATTTTATCTGGTTAAGGCCTAACCAGACTATTGCCTATACAACCTACAAAAATAATAAGTTAGCTAGACCTTCATTTGCAGGCTTCGTATTTGCAATGTGACCTAGCTTCCACATTGACAAACTTCTAGGCCTATGTCAATGCCTCTGTTAGGCTAGGCCCCAGCATGCATTAGGCCTATTGCTGTGCAAGAGGCTAGCCAAATACTAAATACCAAATACCAACTGCATAATTAAACAACATAATAAAAATAAAAACTTGAAAATTTTCAATGCACGGCTCTTGAAAATTTTCAATGAATTGAAATTTTCCATGAAAATTTTCACGTGAGAATTTTCAAGTCCCAACACTATTCCTGAGTAAATGTGAAAATGTAACAACGTTATTCGGGCCAGCGCTCAATTTATAGCAAAAATAAAGTTGGTCAATAACACTCTCAAGTCTCAACCTGTCACAAGTTCATTAAATAGACTCTGAATCCAATTAGGACATTCCTAGCATTTAAAATAATTTTAACTAATTTCACGAGGGATTATTATCTACTTAATTTGATAAAAGTAAAACATGGAGTAGTGGTACCTACCTACTTATTAACAGTATTATGTATTACATTAGACCTACCTTGGTTTCCAAGTTTGTGTACTAGACGCTGCTTCTTTAAGAGTCTTCACGAGACAATTATGACCTTGGCACGCCCGTAAGCACTCAAATTCAAATGTACAACGCTCTGGAGAAAAATTGAATCGATATACATGAATTCTAAAATGTACAACACACAGATATTTTTATGCAGAAGAACATACAACAAACAGAATTGCTTTATGTAATAAACCCTAATATTTTCCATTGTTAAGCGTCAATCAACGCGGCGGGAACGAACCTCTTCATTTTCCCGTTGCGTCGGCTTTATGCGTAACAATGGTATAGTCGGGTTCATTACATACATCAATTCTGTTTGTTGTATGTTCTTCTGCATAAAAATATCTGTGTCTTGTGCATTTTAGAATTCTCGTATGTCGTTTCAATTTTTCTACAGAGCCTTGTACATCTGAATTTGAGTGCTTTCGAGCGTGCCGTGTACATGTCTGTCTCGTGAACACTCTTACAAAATTCACCAAAACGCCAATTTTCACAAATCTCTGGATAAAAAAACTTGACAATTCCATACAAAATCACTTATTTTATTAAGTACTAAATGATAATTTTAGTTGGATGAGCAAAGCAAAGACTTCAATTTCACTGAACCCCCAAAAAAATTTGCTTGGGTGTTTTTTTGGTTTGTTTTTCTGTCTGTTTGTCTGTCTGTTTTTTTGCTCTGTACCGGGCAAACGGCATATGCGATCCTGATGAAAATTGGAGGGCCCTTCGAAATCTCTGAACTTAGAGGTGTATTATTTTTGGGTACAATCAAAGAGATATTTCTCATGAATATCATACTTTTACGATTTTTTTTTATTTTTGGTGCGATATTTTCGTGCCATTTGGGCCGATTCTGACCAAACGGGTGGGGCTGCAACGTTCATATTTTACATGGACATTAAGGTAATGGTCATGTATTGCTTTCTGAAAAAAAAAAAAGTTTAAAAAGTTAACCAGAATCCATAGAATAAATGTTTTAATATGAGGTTTATGAGGTTTATGATAACAATTAACAAGTAACAATAGAAACTTGACAACAATCACCTACAATGCATTCAAAAAGCACTTGCAAAGGAAAAGTGGTCCTACGCAAACTAAAAACTTGCAAAAAAGCTCATCCATCAACGCGGCGGGGCGTTTTCCTAGTTACGTATCATTCTATTGCGTAAATTAAAGTTTAATTAATATTCCGTTTAATCCACACTAGTTTTTAAATTTGTATTAATTAATATTTGATATAAAAATAGCAAATGTTGTCATTTTTCATCAGCAGGCAAGCAGTAAAAATAGCATTTATTTAGAACTACTTGGTTTGAAATAAACGGTGGGCTACGGCAAGGTAGTGTGATGTCACCTACATTATTTACCGTTGTTATGGATAACATACTGCGTAAAGTTGAACCCACAGAAAGTGAAACATCTAAACTATGATATTTGCAGATGATATAGTGAGATGGGGAGATACCATTGAAGAAGTACAGAAGAGCGTAGATAGATGGAATGAGGAAACACTGAAGTTTAACATGAAAATAAGCATTGAAAAGAGTGAAACATTAATAGTAACGAAGAAAAGTAAACAAAATCAAAAGAAGATAATACTACGGGAAAAGAGCTGGTCATTGCAGAAGCATTTAAATACCTAGGAAGTATACTAACAAAAGACGCAAAAATAGATGCTGAAATATCAAGAAGAAATATAGCAGACAAATTTTACCAAAGTGTACGTAAACTATTATGGAAAAAAGAAATATCATCCAGGTGCAAGATGTTATTGTACAAAATGTATTTCCTCCCAATAATATCATATGCATCAGTGACATGGACAATAGGAGGAAAAGAAGACAGCAGATTACAAGCAGCAGAGATGAAATTTTTAAGGAGTTCTGTAGCCTTAACAAAATAGACAAGGTACGGAGCAAAACAATAAGAAACAAACTAGGAGTGGAAAGTTTACGAAATAAAATAGGAAAAGAACGACTTCGATGGTATGGGCACGTACGAAGAATGAAACAAGATAGAATACCAAGAAGAGAATTGAACACACATGGGGGGAGTAAGAAGAGTTGGACGCCCAAGAGATAGATGGAGGGACCAAATAAAATGGAAACATTGAAGAAAGAGGAAAATCATGGGAAAGAATTAATGAAGAAAGACTCTGGGAGGATAGAAAGAAATGGAGAGAACTGGTAGAAATGCCTGTCATAAAAAGACATCGAAGTAGATGAGGAGGTGTTGAGCCTTGGCTAGCAACACTGAAAGATCACAACCCGAGAAATTGGTGATACGTCACCCCCGACCTGACTTATGTTGGAACCGGGTGTTTGATTATTATATTTAATTATTTAATTATACGTTAATAAGAACTGATAATATATTATATTTTTTCATTCAATTTAAGACCTACACATTATCCCTTTTGGCATTATAAAAAAAAGTTAGCCAAATGCATTCTAAAATTCAATTTATAAACAAATTTTCTTTTCAATCAGCTCTTTATGGAGAAAATAGCAACAAGTAGCATATTTATTATTTTGCATTAAATTGCAAAAATTATCTACTAGGCATAGGCCTACATCTAAAACCCATCAAAAGTTGGTCAAACAAGCTTGAACACAACATAGCTTTTGGTAGAAAGTTTGAACCTTGCCTTGGTAGTTGGTGGTGTTGGCCACAGATGGCAGCACAGTGTGGACTGCTGGAGTCAATACAATGCTCCCCCCTCCTCTTCCCCTACCCCACCCAGGCAGAGCAGCTGCAGCTCTAGTAAACAAACATGGAGGCAGCATCAGAGGACTGAAAGTGAAACCAGTTTAATATCAACTGTAGGGTTGTGAACCTACACATGCGGAATATCATAGCTGGAAGCTGAGAGATTTAGTAAGGGGAATACTTTACCACTGATAGATGGATCATCTGTGTTGTGTATATTTTTCTTAATAGAGTATTATGTTAGCTGCTCTAGCTAACAGGGTAGGTAGGTAAATCAATGCATTAGCTTTGGCCTATGCATTCTCATATAAAATTTTAAGTTGGTTAGATGAGAAGAAAAATAAAATAGCATTTTAGTACTTAATCTTTTTGAAATTATGTTGTATTTAAAAATATTTTCTGCCATCATAATGCATGAATGATGTTTAGGCCTACCTTTATTTTCATTATAATAAAGTAGAGTAGACAAATAAAATGTAGCCAGTAATTTATTAATTAATTGTTTGGAAAAAAACAGCATATATTCTTATTTTTATTGAACATTGCCATTCTTTATTAATAAAGTTAATACTACCATGGGTCTCCATTACTTGCACAAGGCTTCAGTGCTCACACCTTTTGATAAGTTATTTTAAAGCAATCATTATTTGGTATTATAGTAATCATCTGAACTAACGTCTCAATATTTTAAACTAAATTCGAAATAAAGTCCTTAGAGGGCTCAATTCAAATTCAAAAATTTTCAGGGTGCTGTGGAACTTAAATTAAAGGGTTGTTTTGTTACTTTATTGCTTACCCCCCCCCCCCCCCCCCCCTCAGCACATAGGATTGTGTCTACTATTGTTGTGTGGTAAATGCTCAAACAACGTTGGTGTGTGGCCCTCTCTTTTTTTAATGATGACGAGACACTTCAATATTGAATTAAATATTGTAGGTAGGTTTTGGTGTTTCTCCGTGTTCAAACTAAATTGTAATTGAACCTTACAAAAGTAGTTTTTTTAAAAATAAAATCAACAATCAACACCTTATTTTTCTCCAAAGTATTTCCCAAAATGCCTCTAATTGGCCCCAAAAGGATATTTTTTAGCTAAAATTAGCCCAAATGACACATTTTTACTTTTTAGCACAAAATAGCAAAAATACTATAATTTAGCATCAATACCATATTTTAGCATTTGTTAGCAAAAATAAAATTGGTCAATAACACTCAATACCTATGAAAAGTTCCACAAATAAACTCTAAACCCAATCAAGTCATATTTAGCATTTTTAGTTGAATCTAACTTGACGGTGCTCTAACAATGTCATACAGCTGTGCTAACAATCAGTTGAATCTAACTTGACGGTGCTCTAACAATGTCATACAGCTGTGCTAACAATCAGTTGACTTGTTGATGGTGTCTCGAGTCAGTCTAGTTCGTGGGTACGGGATTTAAGCCCAGACCCCAAACAATTATCTTTGTGGCACTCATATGTGCCAAGCAATATTTTTTTTGTTAGCAGATACTACGTCCGGCGGGTGGATTGCAGCCAATCTGCGGTCCACAATTTAAAATACTGATCGCTCATTGACCCGCCAAAACCGCGCGCATCTGCTTACTTGCTTCGGAGCAACTATAATAGGTACTAACTAGCATATTACTTTGCTGTCACTGTTCAAGCTAGTACCATTATTACTCTCACAATTGTTTGAAAGTCAGTGGATATATACCTATGATTCATACATCTTTATGTTAGCGTCCGCACTATGACTTCCATAACCATGCATAGATGGGTCAGTTAGAGAGAAGGTCGTTCAGATTGTATCAGTATACCTCAGCGAAGCAGAAAGCATAATATTAAGCTTGCATATGTTTAAAGTGCACTTATATTTTCTTGACATCCCGCCAAGTCCCTCGTAGCTGACCGTGTGACGGTGAGTGTGTTTTGATGGTGGTTGGTTGTTCCGCAGGTGTGCGGCAAGTCCTTCGCCCGCAAGGAGCACTTGGACAATCACGCTCGCTGTCACACGGGCGAGACCCCTTACCGCTGCCAATACTGCAACAAAACATTCACCCGTAAAGAGCACATGGTTAGTACCGACCCCTTCCCATTTATAACTGCTTCCATTAATACTTACGTATACTAGCGCACTTGCTCGCCGCCATGTTTTGAAGTACAAACCGTGCAAAAACACAAGTTTTTCCAGATTCCTGGTTTAGGTCGACTACGTAGTTACTTTTGTTTTTCAAACGTTGGCATTACGAGCTGAAATTGTGCCGAAAATCTGTGCGCTAGCACACGGAAGTCTTACAGTGTTTTCATTTAGGTCCTGCTTGTGGTCTGCAAGCTATTCAGATCTACTGTGCATTGACGAAACACCACCTGTCGTACAATGTGTAGGCCTACTAATTATTTTTAATCCGGCTGGTTTACAACTACCCTGGGTTCAGATCAGAATGCAAGGTGTTGTCTTCTACTCTGTGAGTTAATCCGGTGGAGAAACCTGATGGAACCCACTAACAAGAGAGGCAGAGAACTTGTGCACTCTCTGCTTATCTCTCTGGTCTCATAGCCTTTATTTTATTTCAACTTATATTGACTAGCTCGCCTTATCCTTGTTCGTGTTTGTTTTCGTACATTGAGTTCCGAAACGGCCAGAGATTGGTTTCATGGTCAGCCCTATGGTTTCGGGCGGATGGTGTTGGTAGTAGTGTGCATGCTTTTTGTCCCAGTGCCTGACAGAAATCTAGGTGAGCGGTTAAATCCTGGGACGTTGTCTTGTTTCCTTCTAGAGATGCATGGGGATGACCCAATAGCTTTGCAAGGTTTGACCACTTTTTTAAAACTAACTGGCCCAACTAATTTTATAATATTTACTTAATAAGGCTCTTTGCAATTTAAAAGCTCTGCATGTTTCGAGCAGACTCGAGGAGTTACTGCTTTTATAACCTAGATGTTGTCATCACGAATGATCTAAACATGCTGATTCTTGTGCTGATGTAATGTAACAGAACTATTGAATGGTGATGCACACAATAATTAATATAAAATAACATTTCTACAATGAAAATACTATCGAACTACATGTAAAAGGGATGCGCTTGTGGGAGGATAGAAATAAGTGGACATTCTTTATGGCTTAACCCAAGCTGACCCTGCCAGAAGCAGGAAACTGCAATATGGATAATGATGAATTTTTCTGAGAAAACGTATAATAATTTATTTCCAGCACCGACCGCCACACCACTGATATTATATTCGTGTCTTGTGTGTACTATATGATGATAACATTTATAATGAGATATTTTGTGGATGATTATTTCTTAGGCTTAAAGAGCAAACACTATTTCTGACTGAAATTTTTTAGACATCCAATCTTTGTCACACCCGTTGGTTGGAAGAATTGCCATAATTTTTACTGATGGGACACTTTTTCAATGATGGATATTTTATTTGTTTGTGAAGTGTCTGGCAGCAGATAGTACCTTCTCAATCGTAGATACAAGATTCGGAGAGCGTTGCTAGTTACGTGAACGTGAAGTACTCTAAATCGTCTGAGATTTCTGAACGGCGCAGATTGTTATTAGTTGTACGCTGTAGCGTGTATGTACGCAGTCAGTACGTTGACTACTGGCACTGCGGTTGATACGATGGTAAAGTTTTGAGTGCTGATTTTGCAAACACCATTAGAAACTGGTTGGGTAATATACCTTACATGTTAAATTTGTCTGTTGCTGTGTGTGTACTAGTCTCTTAGGTCCAGAATTTCAATGTCTAGTTAAAATTTATTCTAAGTAAATATTTACAAGGCTTCTGACTGGTTGTTGCCATAGTGATAACAAGTTTCATGGCAGTTAAATTTACTTGTCACTTTAACTGGACATTGGAATACTGGGCCTTAAGCCTAATTTAAATTAGTAATACAAACTTAGATCATATTATGTCCACAGTATACGTACATGGAAGTCTTACAGTGGCAAAGCTCACTCAAATCACTCCATCCCGGCGGACAGTGTGTTGGGTTTAGCTACAGTCCGTCTGTTACTTCAGTGTTTCGGAACAAGTCTCTAGTGTTCCAAATGTCACACATTTTAAAACTTCAGTGTGTTACAGTCATACTACAGAAGTCTTCACATAGCCTGTGCACAGAACTTTGCCTCTGAAAGACATCCATGTACTACTATGTACTCCTCCCGTGTCCAGGTTGCCCGGGGCAACTAACAATGTCATTCATAAATCATAAGTTATCTCAGCAAATAATTTTGTCAACTTTGAATTGTCTCCGGGCAAGTAAAAATTGTGTTCACTTGGCCAGGCGAGCAAGAAAGTATTTATAACAATTTCGAGGCCTGGTACTGACGTTATACAAGGACTTTCTGAAGTTAAGTTAGGGAGGAACTGATGGTTACTCTTTAAAAATTGAATGTTAAAAGAAGATAATTAGTTTACGTGCATCTGTAATTATTGAGCCTTGAAATTACTTTCTTTGTTCCTTAAAGTTAGAATTTTGTTTGATGAAAAGTTGTTTGATTGTATTTCCCCGTTGATCTGATTGTCGTCTACTTCCGACTTTCTGTCTTGACTATCTCCGTCTCCATCTTCTCCAGGTAAATCATGTCCGCAAGCACACTGGAGAAACCCCGCATCGTTGCGACATCTGCAAGAAATCCTTCACAAGGAAGGAACATTTTATGAACCATGTTATGTGGCACACTGGTGAAACGCCACACGCTTGTCAAGTGAGTCCAATTTATTTACGACTAGGCAGGAGCCAAGATATTGATTTTCATCATATTATGTTCTATATATTAAAAAAAGTATTTTCAGTGTAAAAATTGGAATGTATCATAAACTTTTTTTTTAAATAATTCTATTAGGACTGTTTTTTTTTTTTTTTTTAAGTTTGTTGTTTTCAATGTAATAAATTAGGCCTCCTACCTCTGACTCAGTCTGTTGTAAGGAACACTACTAATTATTTCCCATCATTGTCTCAAATAGCAAAATGGAATTAAAAGACATATGTAGCAACCAAATCAACTTTAATGCTAACTTTTTGATAAGATGTTACTGCCAATTTTACAGGTCATTAGTTGTTGAGTACGTGTCTGTACTGTATAACAAATAAAGGTAATGTGTTGCTCTTGTACAGATTTGTCACAAGAAGTACACCCGTAAAGAGCACCTAGCCAACCACATGCGGAGCCACACGAACGACACGCCCTTCCGCTGCGAGATCTGCGGCAAGAGTTTCACTCGCAAGGAACACTTTACGAACCACATCATGTGGCACACGGGCGAGACCCCTCATCGCTGTGACTTCTGCTCCAAGACCTTCACGCGCAAGGGTACGTAGGGGCTCATACTGTATTCATCTGTTTGCATTAAGATATTTTTACATTTAAGAATGCACGGAGACTTGTAATCTATGGCAAACTTACTTATATTGTATTTCCTCGATTGCAAGCCAACCCCTGATTAAAAGTTCATATTTAACAAAATGATTGGATCATGTAACATCCCAAAGTTTGCCATCGATTCTAAGCCGAGGTGCCTATTGAGCCACAAAACTGTTTCAAACAGGTAAGCTTGCAATTGGGTAAATACCAAATGCATTTGTTTTAATTACATTTACATTTTAATTACAATGTAGTCAATGATCAGTGATCCTCTTGCTGTTAATATCTTCTTGTAATCCTGGTAACCAGTTTTTATCCAAATGTTATGGAAAGTAAGGTTATCACTTATCAGTAAAATATGTTGTTCAAATTGATGTTGGTCAATTGAGTTTAAATGAAGGTTATGTAGAAAGAATGCCAATCGGCTGGAGTATATTGGTGTGAAATAGGATCAAACAGCTTACCTTCGAAAAGTGATGGTGGCTGTTGAATTTCTTGAAGAATAGTAACATAAATATATACAAAACACAGAAAAACACAAGACATTTCGACACGAGCTCTTGTTCACTAGATATATTTATGTTACTATTCTTCAAGAAATTCAGCAGCAACCATCACTTTTCGAAGGTAAGCTGTTGGATCCTATCTCACACCGATATGAGTTTATATGAAAGGAGAAACTTGCCGATGTTCTAAACTTAGTGGGCAAGTAAGATAAATAACAATATATTTCCATCTTGCAGAGCACCTGTTGAACCACGTCCGCCAGCACACGGGGGAGTCCCCTCATCGGTGCGGCTACTGCTCGAAGAGCTTCACGAGGAAGGAGCACCTCGTGAACCACGTCAGACAACACACCGGTGAGTGCGGTCGACCTGTTTGGAGGGGGACGGCTAGGGGCGGTCATTGCTCTCTCTCTCGCCTCGGTCACGGTCTTTGCATCCGCGTCTCATTCTAATGTAAACTTTTCTGAACTAGCAGTGAACAACTTGGTTTCAATGTATGCCTATAACCCAGCAAACAAACAGCAACAAACTCCCGAATGTCTATCTCGTTCCACGCGTCTCTTCCGGTACCCAAAGAACTGTTATTAGTAATTACGGAACAGAGTCTAGGCGCAGCTACTTCAGTGCATTTTGTATGAAAGCATTTATACATGAAGGGTTTCTCTTTCTAGTTTAATCTAGTTTGCATTTGAACTTGAGGGTAACATACTGTAACAGGAAATAGGAATAGCTTTGTTATTAATCCTTGAATTTAACATTGGAGGTGGGAAAAAATTCCTAACGGTCCAAACTATTAGGATCAAAGTAGATGAAGTTTACCCCAGGAGCTTGTTGGTTGACCTTGAAGAAAGTCGCCGTAGCACGGCTGTGTTTTGCCCTGCTACTACGTACTTCGGAATCTTCATCAATTGTAGGGAAGACGACGGATACCCGTCCGACAAAGTCGGTTATGGGTACGTGTTTCCACTACCCGTTTACCTATAAAACCCGGTTCCTGAATTGAGGTGTCACATTGTTGGGGGAAGGCTAATGTAAATATGTGCTTCCTCATATCTAAACGAATTATAATGTCCTTTGTTCATGCCGCCGACTTGTGGCAGTGTGCTGAGTATGCCCCACTCCTGTCTTACCACTCGCATGATCTTCCAGAGATTCTACCGCGTAAATAATTAATATAACATCTCTAATGTTTTCAATCTGCTAGAAGTCAAAAGCTAGGTGATAACTGAAATTAAGCACATGGGAATAGAGATAGTGCAGAGGCTGGTCTTTCCTTATCTTGTTACAATTATCTGAGCGCCAGCATTCCCGCTTTAGCCCCCCCCCTCGCCCCGCGCCAATGCATCGTGACCTTGACTAAGACTGTGACAAGATATAAAGCAGATGCAAGGAACAGTAAGTGTTATCTTAATGGTCCGCTGCTGTACCTCTTTCATGATTATGAAATACTTCTTCATCGGCACGTCATTGTTTATAGAACATGATTACGTCTGAGATATTATGATAATTGATGAGCGCGTTTCTTTGCAGTTAATTAGACACCCCCACACGATTTTTTTGTGTTACTACCGGGGCAACCCGCGGGTAATGTGGATGGGTACCTGGGTCATAAAAAAGTCGGGTTTCGTCATCCCTAGTCATTTGTTTTCGTTTGGCCCATATTTTCCGTGAGTTGACGTGAGATACAGTATCTACTAAGGTGGCGGCGGCAAAGAGAAAATGAATGTCGCTAGTTGTTCCTTGTTAATATAGTTGTATGCATCCATTGTTGTGGTTTCTATTATTTACTGTGTAGTGATGTGCATAATGTTTTGTTTCGTGTGTTATGATTGTTTTGCAATGCTTGTCCTGTGTAACTGTGAGTGCATCTTGTACAGACGCAACAACATCCTACCTTGAGTAGAAATGTGGCAAACTGAGACGAACCAATCGGTTGGAATTATTATGATGTGCTCTACTCTGTGTACCTACACCAGTTATGTGATGCACATGCGCAACGCTAACGAGTTGAAACTTTAGCTCAAACTTGCGCCGTTTTACTGCGCAAGAGTCGTGACCAGATTTGAACTTTGTGTTCAAATGACCGTAACTTTACGTAAATAAATATTATTCATGAAATCAAAAGTAAGGTGTTGAAAGGATGGTTTTGTATGGGTCGTCTTCATGAAATTTAAAGCTGTAGTACTAGTAACTGAACTGTAGTAACACAGGCAGCTAGTGTTCAATGGTCAAAATGCGCGTTGCATTGTGCCCGCCCACAAACCGGTGAAGCGCTCGCTCGTCTCCTTCTCAAACTTAGGCTAGCACTTTTCACTCGCATTAGTCTGTACCGAGTCGTTGATACGACTGCCGTACATCGTTGGGCTATCCCAGTGGAGCCCGCTCTGGCCGAAGATCACAGAGTGACGTCATTTGGTGATAATACTAAACATCAACATAACATTTGTCAAGGCTTTCAAAAGAAGTGCGGTAAATTCACATTTTAAATTTTAGATCACATACTTTGGTAATTTAATGACTGTTTTGCGATAATGTGGCATCAAATAGTTGAATTGTTTCTTGTAAAATGTTGCGTACAGCGTAGTTGTGTTTGCTCTCGTCACTGCTCAAGGTCGGGTGTTGTATTGCAGGGGAGTCGCCGCACTGCTGCGAGTTCTGTCCAAAGTCCTTCACGAGGAAGGAACACCTCGTCATCCACACTCGACAGCACACAGGTCAGTCGCACGCCCTTGGAAAGATAATCAAGTCTTTTAAAAAAAAAGTTTTAATTTGATTCCGATAAAAAAATTGATGTTTTATATTAGTATGCCAAGAGGAACGGCAATCTTGGCTCCCATTTTTCGATCCCTACAGGATCTTGGTCACAGAAATGTTATGTTATTTTTGTCCAAAAGTACGTAACCGGTAGTTGTTTGTTGTTTTAAGTATCGTAATATATTCTAGCCAGACGCATTGGCCTACCTACACTTGTTAACAAAATATACTCTTGAATCAGATATTTAGGGTAGAAACTAGGTTTGCGGTTCGATAATCGAATAGCTCGCCCGTCCGAAATTTCGTAATTAACCGCTTGCTCTGCAGAACTTTATAAAATATTTCCAGTTAAGACATCGCTTTATTCCGTGAAAAATTTGCCCACTTCAAGATCTACAACACGCGTAAGGCGCGAAGTCCGAAGCGCAACGCATTTCCCCATGCCCTGCTGCAGTGTAGGCATCTTGCATGGCGTGCGTGTGTTGCTGGGCAGCTTCACTCGCCACGCATTCAGGCGCCGATTGCACAACCTTGCCTTGTCACAACCAATATTGTGGTACGCCACTCAAGGTCAACACAAGCATCTGTCGAGATGCATCCCTCCCCACCCCGCGCCAACTCGGTATCGCTGTACTTCATTCCGTAGTGCTACGATAATATTATCTTATTAGTTCTCTCAGACCAATATTATAATAAGTACTGCAACTATTTGCAAGGCCTCTTTCTTCCCAGCCCCAAAATTTCCAACAATATCGGAGGCGAGGGGAGAATCCAACCAAGGGTGTACTTTCACCACAAGAACTTGCGTCTGGAATATATTACTTTAATTTAGATATTTTATTCATTAATGCAGTGGCAAAAATAGAGTACCTTGCTTTAAATATCTACAAGGGTTTAGGTTAATATCTAAGTACATAATGCAGTTTGTTGTTCTGTTTAGTTTGTTTGCATGGACCCATGTCTGTTTTCTGAGCCATGGCAGTGAAGTGTGTTCATTATTAAATATAGGGACCCCATAATTTTGCGAATGGTTTGTAGGCAAAATTTTCTTGAATGTGATGAAACACATTTTTGTGGACAAATTAACCACTTTGGACCCGTAAATTGTCAAAAAATGTTCGCAAAATGGAGCGAAATAAGACTGTTTTTACTTTTAAGGCAAACAGACAGCATTCAGAGATAAAATACGTAGCGGGCGGGCGCGAGCACTAATGAATGAACTGATTACGTAAGTTCGGCATGGTGGAGGGGGGGGGCACTAAGATAGCAACAAGGGAAGAGACCTTGAGCTGCTTACGATCCGATATCGGTAACACTACGCAGATGTGCCACAGAAGCAATTTCGTAATCGGTGCTTGATGTTACTCCCGGCTACTCCCGCTTGCGATTGCACAATACGAAGCGAGCGCCAATTATGCGTGATTTACGCGTTTTTGAAAATTAACCGGTTAAAAACCGTTTTTTACAACCGGTTAACCGGTTAAGAGAAACCTTAACCGTCGTCATCACTAAGTATAACAGTATACACTATAATACAGTATACATCCTGTTAGGTGCCTTCTCTCCCATCTTAGCCTTGTTTTGTTAAGACAAAACTGTAATTCTTTTGTACCGGCACCTATTTTCCTTCTGCTGCAGAATTTGCCAAGTTAACTTGTATAATTCCAAGCAATTTTCAAAATTAAGAATTTAGCAACTTAGGTAAAATTTGGAATTCCACAACACGGATAAGTGTAACGTTGAATTCATTGCGGGCTACCCAACAATAAAGTACATAGATGATGTAGATTGTAGATCGTAGTTTTGTGCAAACCTCGTTTTTCCCCCCAAAACTAAACTTGAACTGTTAAGAGGGGTTGTCCACCAAACAGGACCTAAAACTGGAGTGTATGATTTTTGTAATTATTTTGATTTTAACTCTCGGTCTCTCGCGCGATAGTTAATTCTTAACACCATTCCTCGCGGGGGGTTTCTCAAACCCCAAATTATTTTGGGCTGTAATTAGTGCAGTACGATGTTTTGGGTATTTCTTTGCTCATATGATTTGTAGAACTACTATGTACTTGGTTGTTAATGGGAGGACAGTGAAATATAATGTCTGGGAGGACAGTGAAATAAAATGTCAACACAATTTTGCAAATAATTATTTATTGACTGTTTATTTGAAATTAAAAAAAGACATTTGCAAAAAAAATCATAAAAAGTGTCAAAATAATGTAATTTTAAGTTTTGTTTTACACTTTAGTAATAAACATTAACCTATTAGTAAATTGGAAGAAGAATTTTTCCAAAATTTCAAAATTTCAAAATTGAAGCCAAAAATGCATTGAGTTTCTGCACGCAGTTACAGTAACGTTATTACTCGCGCGGGGTTCAGCAACCCCAGCCACGTTTAGACTGGCAATATAACAACACTAAACTCCCTAATGATTAGAGGGTTACAAATTTCGTTAACAGATAAGAGTGACTTGAAGGTACTGAGCATCCAGAGTCGGTAAAACAGTCTGGTGCATAGATACACGTAACACAATGACGCTGGGGTTCTCCACGCGAGGGACCGAGGGTTAAAAAATATGAAACTATGTCATTAATATTGATTCATTTAAAAAATGTAGCTAAATAAAATGTAAATTAAATATCATATTTTTAAAAATTTACACCATTGGAGTAAGACTCATCTCTTTAGAAGAGTGCAAACAATCAATAAAAAGCTTAAATAACAAAAAAATTAGCCATTTAAAAAAAATCATGTGAATTTCATGGCTGGTATAAGTTCTATTTATAATTCAAACAAAACAGACATAACTTTCAAATATCTTGGTAATTTCATTTTTTTTACTAACTCAAACTTAGTTCGAACTAGTATTTGAAAGTCAAGTTTGAATGTCTAGCGTCTGCCCAACCCTGGTAGTTATTCTGAACCCCGCCAGAGCTGAAGGCGAGTGTTCTTGTTCCTTCTAGGAGAAACCCCTCACCGTTGCGGCTATTGCTCTAAATCATTCACTCGGAAAGAACATCTTGTGATCCACATCCGGCAGCATACAGGTCAGTGCTCATCGCACGCACGCACGCCTCCCGTACAGATCAGTCCTCGCTTTACCTTCCTATGCTGAATCCAGCGTTCCCGAGATCAATCATTCATTGCACAACTGAGACTTACTGGCTTTCGCTTACACAGTTAGACCTCGAGTAGTTTGTGGGCAACTTTCCGTTAAGTAATTTAATATTTTAAAATTTCATCTTTCAAATAACTTTCATTTCCCTATTCATTAATCTCAATTGTATTAATCGTATTTGAATGATATGATGTTCCACACTCCTATAAGACATCGACTTCTTTATTCGAGTTGTGCTATATCTCCTTCATTGCCCGGGCCATAATAATCAAGGTCGCGCTGTAATTCATATTCACTGTTATTTTATTGGCAGCCCTGCGCACCAACCCCTGTTGGCAGCAGTGATACCCAGTGCATAACAATTCTGCCAAACCCTCCCACTAGCAAACCTAGTGTAGAATGGTGCAGTTGCAGTGGCAACCCTCTCGGAAGCAGTGCAGTTCTTGCACAGTCCCCCCTGTAAAAACATGTAATAATATGTGGGTTATGACATGGGGGGGTTTATTTATTTATTTATCGTCATCCTTGGGGATGCACATCGATACTTTTTTCGTTATCGATTATCAGATTGGTAATGTCATTATCGAATCGATAATATCGATATCACCAACAAAGCCTGTTCTGACCTATAAGTGGAACCTCAAGTGTGGCAAATGTCATGTGTTTGGCTTCCGTTATCGACTGATAGCACAAATCTTGAGTGTGACACCATCAGCCCAGCTAGTGCATGGCACAATGTGAGATAATCTCTGTCTTTAGAGTTTGGTTCGTGCTACTATTGACCATATTTGGTATTTCGATAATCGATAATGAATTTTGGTTATCGATTATTGAAATTATATCCATTATTGATTATCGATCGATAATATCGATTATCGTGTGCATCCCTAGTCATCCTATTCAGTTAAAAAACTGATTTTCAAATCACCGTAATTAGACTGCACTGCTGCCCCATTAGGTTATCAGTAGTGTTACGCACTGCCAAGGGAGGTTGGTTAGAGATTCAGCCTATTTTATTTTGTTCCCAGTAGTATTAAGAGATAGCACTTTAGTCTTCCGAACTTATAATACTCGTCCTCGGTTTTAAAATTGCTTGTTTAATGACCGGCCATGTTTGCCTTCAAACAGCCCTTGAGCTTCTTGCTAGCGTTGCTACTTGCTAACTGTATCTACTGCCACCGCAGCCAGAAGTAAATCAAGGGTGAAGCAGGGAAAGTCTTCACCCTGTTACTTCTTATGCACCACCATTCACTTTTTTAGTTTTTAGTTTAGTTTTAGTTTTCTTACTCGATCCAATCCATTCATGTATCATTCTTTAGATTAGTACATGTTTCATAGCTGGGCGGTCGTACATGATTAAGTCATCGGTATACATTGCCATATTGATTGATATTGGGCACTGGTAATAATATTTGAGCACAAGATCGAGTGAAGATAAAAGGTTTCATTTACTTTCATCCACAGTGCTCGTTTGTTATTTTAGCAGATTTGATTTCATATAAGAAAAATAGTCTACAACCATAACATGAAAAGTACTCTAGATGTAGAAGGTTATACCCGTACATCTAAATAGGGTTGGGTTGGGACTTAACATTGATTATTCGACTCGACATTGATGTCAAAGCAAAATGGCTTTCGATTTGACATCGATTTGGCATATTATTTTTTTTTAATTAAAGGAAAATCAATTTTGGAACTATGTAAAAACCATATATTTTACTTTTTGCATCATAACATTACCTATTTTTACATTAAAAAAGAGGAAAAAATCCCCCCAAATTTTTTTTTTGTCGAAAATAATTTTGATGTCAGATTTTTTTCAATGTGATGTCAAAATTATTGGTTAATCGTTAATGGTTTGACATCGATTACGAATTTATAATCGAATCCCAACTGTACATCTAAATATAAGTTTTGTAAACATTTTACTGTACTCCTATTTCCTTATGCACTAGGAACCTTTGCATATTATCCTGTCATGAGCCTAAGAGCTTGCTTATATATCGATGGTGAAGAACCAATACCTTCTATCTGCCAAAAAGCAAATTGTTCAGGAGAGCATTAAAACTGATTTAAAAAAAGTAACTAGTAGTTGGCGGTGGCAGATAGGAGATATTGATGTAAGGTAGTACTATATGTCTCTTTTGGAGATGTTTAAGCATTGTTAGATAGGAGCTATTAGCACCAAAAAATTCAAAATAATTTTCTGTATCCATAGACACCAACATCTCATTTTGGCAGAAAATGGCAGATAGGAGGTATTGGTTCTTCACCATCGATATGCTGTTAAGTGTTAACACTTTGAACTTATAAGATACCTAATTGCAAGTAATTGGAAATTAGATATTAATTATCTAAATTTAAGAGACCTCATTGTATCTCGCTTTCATATGTTGAGGTGGTGTGGGCTCAAGATTGCACGCAGTCCTGCCTCTATCACGATGTTGCGTTTGCCGAGGAATGTCATACGTAAACATAACAATGTGGAATGAATAAGTGTCGAGTAATGTAAATAATATGTAAACTTAAATGTATTGCGCATCACGGTTCTCTTCAACGCCTCACTCTCGATGATCCTAGGAATGTCCGAATGTCTGGTCTGTCATTCACTCTTCCGTGTCAATCTGTCTAGTGAATTTCTTTCGATTCTGTCTTGGAGACACGGAAAGTAAGCAAACATTTACTAAGCCTCTCCAAGGTAGTACGTTCTATGCTGTGCCTAATAAATGCAGACATATGGTCTATGACATACTTTCTTCAGTATCCATCAGGCAGTGGCTTATCATAATCCGCCTGGGCTAGGTAACACACAATAAATCACACATTTATTAAACCTGTCCTACCTAACTGCCGCAGCGCCCTCTAATAAATGTCTGGTCTGTTCTGTGTCCCAGGCGAGACGCCGTTCCGCTGCCAGTTCTGCCCGAAAGCGTTCACGCGGAAAGACCACCTGGTGAACCACGTCCGACAGCACACGGGCGACTCCCCCCACAAGTGTCAGTACTGCACAAAGTCGTTCACGCGCAAGGAGCATCTGACGAACCACGAGCGCCAACACACGGGCGAGTCACCTCATAGATGTCAGTACTGTGAGAAGACGTTCACGCGTAAAGAGCACCTAACTAATCACGTTCGCCTCCACACAGGTGAATCCCCGCACCGCTGCGAGTTCTGCCAGAAGACGTTCACTCGCAAGGAACACCTGACGAACCACCTGCGGCAACACACAGGCGAGACGCCGCACTGTTGCAACGTGTGCTCCAAGCCGTTCACGCGCAAGGAGCACCTCATCAACCACATGCGGTGCCACACCGGAGAACGACCCTTCGCCTGCACCGAGTGCGGGAAGAGCTTCCCCCTCAAGGGGAACCTGCTCTTCCACCAGCGGTCGCACAACAAGGGCGCGGCCGCGGAGCGACCCTTCCGCTGCGACCTGTGCCCCAAGGACTTCATGTGCAAGGGCCACCTGGTGTCGCACCGTAGGTCCCACTCGGGGGATCGGCCGCACGCGTGTCCGGACTGTGGCAAGACCTTCGTGGAGAAGGGTAACATGCTGAGACATCTTCGCAAGCACGACGCCCCCCCGGTGGTGGTTCCCGCCCCTCCCCCTCCCCCCCCCCCCCCCCACCAACACATCGTCCCTCCCCCCGCACTACACCTCCAACACCACGCCCCGCCCCCGCCACCCCCTCACCCCGTGGGCGTCGTGGTCCCCACCCCCAACCTCCTACCAGCTGCCTCGTATTGAAACTGTAAATAAAAGAAGAACATAGATCTCTAACTTTACCTTAGGAACAAAGTGAAATGGCGTACAACAGTGGGATGTATCCGGTGCAAATTAAGGTCTCTATGCTCGCTAGAGAGTACTTGAAAGGTAATATTTATTTATAATTATTGGTTACGTAATTCAATTATTTATAATTGTCTTGTATTCGAGGAAGGAAAATCATTCAAAGGATTTATTATTTCTCTCTACACAACTAAATGCTTCCAGAACACGTTTTATATATAACTCGCTTTACGTACTATGTTGGACCTACATATCCGACTAGTAGATTTTTCCGACATTCGTATCGTAGTCTACTAGTTGTGACTAGGTTCAAAGTGAAATGCTGCTCTCTGTAAGTATAATTTGAAATGTATTTGGACTGTTAGGTGTTTTTGCACACGTAAGTTGTAACACTAGAAGTAAGATGATCTGTTATTGGTCTCAAGATGTTATCACTGGCAAAGAGAACTGCGGTGTGCAGCAACACTCGTTTCGACTGCGCGCGTCGCTAATTTCAAATGCTTGGAACCGGTAATGAATATTGAACATCCGAGTAAAACGGAGCTAGTTTTAACCTCTCGACTCTGAATCTCCCAACGGTCGGTTCGACCAATTTCGGCAAGATCTTTTCGCCGATGACGATCATAGAAAGAAGTATTCTGTGATAAGTGATTTAACCAGTCTTGGATTAGTATTATTTTATTTTCTTGAGTTGTCATCCATTAGGTATAATAAATGCGAATGCACCAGAGTAGCCGATGATCGGTTGAGGAAGTACGCCTAGCCAACTAAGTATAGTAGGTTCTTACGTGTCAGCCATGGAGTTTTTATCAGGTTAGGCTAGTTAGGGCCAGAGCAACAAACTTTAAAAGTTAGCGCCGACCAGAATGGCCAGTTTTTCAAATGATTCTAGAGTTTCTATAAATACCTGTCTCTTGGCGTCAATATGTAGACATTTCCGCAAATTTTAGGGCTAAATTTAATTAATTTATATAAGGTTTTAGGACATTCAGTTACTTTTTTACTTTGGTAACTGAAGTTTAATTTACCTACAGATTGTTGCTAACAAAACGAAAAGCTTGCCTATTAGTGTTACCGACAGCTCATCTCAATAGGCCTAGGCTGGGACCACGGTATAGGATGTATGCAATTGACGTCATCACGGTCGATATTGCCATTATGAGGTAACTCGTCAAGCCCTACCAGTGACACTTACATTGTTGCCTGAATGATTCTAGACCCCTTTGGCATATTTTGATTCTTAATATTATCTACAGTTTTTACTCGCCTAAATATTCATGCAATTTTTATAACATGACGACATTAACTGTAGTAATTTTAATACAAAGCATTGCAGCTTGGCAACTCCACATTGCAAACAAAACTAGCAGACAATAGACCAGGGGTCGGGAAGACTCCTGTCTAGCCTGGCGCTATAGTTTTGTTAAGAAAAGCCTTTAAAATCCAAAATCAACTGTCAACCTGCAGCTGTCAACATGACCGACGCAAATAAACGAAAAATATGGGATGAAAATCGTTCGTATTAACAGTGACTGTGCAGGTTCTACCTCTGTTTGTGCGTACACGAGTTTTAAAGCTTTAATAACAGTCGTCGGGTATAAAGTTAAACTGTTCACATACTGACCACATTTTCAAATTATCGTATCAAAAATTCAACCACAAAATTAATATTGCTTGAATAGCTCACTATACATAAAAATTTAAACCATATTATATTGTACATTTGTACCCTATAAAATAAAACTTAATTATATTATATTATTTTTCAATTATCCTTCAGTTGCTCCAATGAGCAATCACTTTCAAATTTTCTATTAAATTGGTTCCTAAGACAAAAAAGGTTACCGACCCCTGGAATAGAGGATAGCTTTATTGCTAGACAGAGTGGAGCTCCAACGCCGCTTACTCGTGGATCAAGAAAAATATACTAAATAAGTATGTTAACATTATTTATTTATTATTGCATAATATAATGAAGTGAAGAATAAAATGTGTATTGCTAATATTCACAATGCCAGGTTTGTTCAAGGGGTATTTAGTATTTACCCGCTTAACTCAAAAAATATATTTCTTTCAGGATAACTAGTTATGAACTTAGAAATTAAATGGAAAAAAAATGTCAAACTTGGTATTTTTCAAGCTAGTCCCTTCGGCAAAAATCTCCCATAAGAAATAACATGGGGACGATCTTTATGCCCCGTGACCTTAGAGGATTTTGATCTAAAAAAATACTGGCCATTATTGACGTACTCGACGGCCTTTTCTGTAAATCATATATATATATATTTTTGTTTTGTTTTGTGTTTTGTAATTTGGGCAAGTGGTTTGGTCAAAATATGCTGATTACCAAGAAGGGGTGTGATTTTGGAATGCATTTTTTTTTACGCCAAAACAATTACGCCTACGGGAGTGTTTCCCAACTAACCAAATCGAGAAATATTTTTGCATGTTTGAGTGTATATTTGTGCACAGTTTCAAGGCACGATATTATAAAGGGCCATTTTAGATTGGTATGATATGATGCTCTAGTATCTATGTGGATCAAAAAAGAAGCAAGTTAAAGCAGGTTTAAGGAATTTTCCAAAATGCCAATTTTCACAAATTTCATAGGCCTTAATACAAAAAAATAAATTCCTGTAAAATCACAGTTACAAGATAATAAAAAAATTAACAGTCATTTTAGTGTAGTATTACTGTATACTGAGTATAGATTATGTGGTAAAAAATTATTTTTTGGGGTTATAGCCCAGCAATAATAAATTATCCATAAATTCATCATTCATCTTGTAAAACCCATATGTTGAGACACAAAAGAGGCGGGGCTCTATTCTGACGGGCAATACCTCATAATGGCGATTATTGAATACTTCCTATTGACACACTGTTGGATCATTTTCATGCGTTGAAACTTGAAACCGGTTTCTTTTTCTATATTGAAGCAAACCAAATAAACCTAAAATTATTAATTAACAAACCAAAAGATTAGACAACTTTGAAGGGGGTGACATGGTCATGGAATACAACATAAACTAATCTATGTAATGAAGAGACCATCTACAGTAGCCTCAAAGAGTTTGGCAAAGTTTGATTTTATTTTTCCATAGTATTGCCATCTTTTGTTTCTGCATAGGAGCGTCCTTCATTGGCAGGCTCGTTCATCATATTCCCAGCTTTCCTTGTGCACAGTTTTCCCGCAGGCTGGATTGAGCCTCTTTTAAGTCTAGCTCTAAAGGGTAATTGTCGGCAACATTGAACGTAGTATCATCTGCTACCTCCCCTTCAAGACTATCATTTTCCTTTTTCTTGCTGTTTGTTTTCTTCTTGTGTGTTGACTTTGCTTGCTGAAGTAATTCAATGCAGCCAGCCTTAGATCAGCAGTGACCTACTTGCCGTAAGTTGTCTAGCTAAGGAGTAGATGCAGTTTTCTTAACGTCGTGGAAGCTATTTGGTTACGTTATTGTCATACTAACGACCAATTTACAAAGGTGACTTGAACCATAATAATTTTAATTTTTATAGTATACTCGTAACAGAAATCTAATCCATGTTGAAGCCTACTGGTTTGTTGCACTTCTCATGTTTCTTAACATAAAACTGTACATTACATACAAGTATGCATTGTAAATCATAGCTATATGTACATAATAATAGTATATATCAAAATTGAAATGTGAGAGAATATTATAGATGCGTACGTACTATATATATATTATATTTACACTCTGCATTTCTGATACCTAGCATGTACATTCAAGTTTTAGCTTGTCAAATATACTTGGTTAAATATAATGTATTTCTTTGAGAAAACTACACAAAATAAATTATGTTGGATCAGATTTTAAAATGTTAACAATTTGCGAGATATGAAAGTGGGCCTATTTTTGTCTTCGTGTCTACAGTGAGTATACTTTCATTGTTTGTTATACAAAGTAATCCATCTATCTCGGAACCCTGTTTTAACGTGATGTATATATTATTTTTCTCATGGTTTGACTGTGCAAAAGCTTTCTTTGTTTTCTTATAGATATAGTAGATAACTATAACTTGACATTTTTCAATAATGTACGTCTCTTCCCGTGGCTTATGTGGTTAATACGCAGGTCGGAAGTGTAGGGACGTGGGCTCGAATCTCGTAAATATTGTAAGTCTCCTCCTTTGGTTTATGCGGTTAGTACGCAGGCCGGAAGTGTGATTATTTAGTACTTTCATCTATCGCCAGTCAGTTGTCTCAAACCTCGTTGTTGCATTAATAGAGATATACTACGACAAATGTCACCTCATCACGGAATCTCATCATTCAAGGCTCTCTACCTAGAATTTTTAATACTCGCTCTTTAATCCTCATGCCACATCAGTTTAAGGACAAAGAAGGATTAGGTATTTATCACGTGGAAATTGTGTTTTTTCGATTTCGATATTTAAAAAAAAAAACGTATTCTCGACTGGTCATACACTCCTGATGAAGTTTGAGGAGGACCTTATTAACTGTACCATCACCACTCAACCTGTCTTCTAAACGGCACCCATCTAAGCTGTCTTGAACGCAGTTGACTGCCCAGACGCTTATGTGTTGTGTACACTGCTCTCTGCGGGAGAAAGGCACAGGTGCCAAGCGGCAAGGTCGTATCAATTTGCCGCGTCTCGTGCGTATTCGGGTGACGTTTATCCCTGCCGACAAGAAATGGGCCACAAATTGGAACTAATGTAAAATCACATGAAAGATAGCAGGTCCCAATACATAGATCAAAGAGGCTCATCCAGCAATGTGAGTGTAAAATGCATTTGCAAAGTGGCCTAGTGTCATACAGTACTAAATTATGTTTTTGGTGTGAGTAGGAAAACCAACAACTGACCTGGTCGGGATCTCGGAGAGTGACATACATTATATAGACATAAAACACTAAATATAATTCAAAACTGTTAGCATATTTTTGTGTTTTGTATCGGTTTTTATGTGTATCAATCTTCAAGCCTCCTGCATTCACTGACCAGTTGGGCTGTTGGGTTCCCAAATTAAAACCGTACCAGCCTCTAGTTGGTCATTGCTTGCTCGTCGGTGCCGACTTGTTGACTAGGCAAAGGCCTGCTTTAAAATTTAATCTCCCTCATGTGTGACTTGATTGGGTAGATTCTAATTTTTTTCATGATTTAGGTATTTATATTTTACACACTTGATAATATCATTTTGGTACGTCATGGTGTCTGTTGCCTCATGTAAGACCAGGGAGACCAGTAGTCATCGTCGGTTCCCAGCGGAGCCGGGGGGCAAGGGGGTAGCTTGCCCCCCCTGAGCTTGAGGGGGGGGGGCAAAAGTATCTTCTTCCCCCCCCCCCCCTAGAAAAATGAAAAAATAACCATAAAAGCATAAACCAACAAGCATAAATATTACATTCAAGTATTTTAGGCTTAAACAAAATATTAAATTCTTCTATCTTTTCTTTTTTCGTTCAGCAAAGCCCCTTAACTTCTTCTAAAACACGTAAAAACCACTTCAAAAATATGTATTTAAAAAAAAGTTTGCAATGGCAAACAAATGGCGCTATTTTGGGGGACCTCCCCACACTGAATCGTTCGTCTAAGCCCCCCCCCCCCCCAATATATTTCACCATACGCTACTGACGAGGACAGCAGTTGCATATTATGTAACTATGTATGGAAGCATGTACTTTTCCTGGGAAATTCCCCCCCCCCCCCCTGGAAAAATAGACTTCCGACGTGCCTGCCGGTTCCGTCAGTCCCTTGGAGTGATTAGTATGTATGTAGTATACTACCTCGTATTAATACTTCCCGCGTTTAGACATAGCAAGTAACGCGGATATTAATAGTCATTTTCTACTTCCAATCTGCCGTTGAATCAAGTTATGTAATACCGTTTTATAAATAATGCCGTTTATATGTACAGTATTTAGTAGGTTCTTACGATAGACGTTGCGTTTCTTAATGGAAACAAATTGTGTTCAGAAGAATCTAACGCCATGAAGTATTTTATCATGTGCTTTACATTGCCATATCGAGGAAGTTCAAATACAATCGCCTTAATATAAACCAAGCATTAATGTTACATTAGTGGAGAGTTTGTAAATCTGTTAAAACAAAAGAGAATACTATACCTGATACTGTTGTGGTTGGCCCAGTTGTTGATATTGCGAGTGCCATATTTGTTGGAGCGTACATGCGGTCTGTCTTGGAAGCAGAGCTACTTGGATTGCTTTGTGTACTTTTGTTTGTGTTCTCTGATAGCTGTATTGAGTCGGAACAAGGTACCTATCTCTACATGCAAACTTGTATTATCCTATTTTAACTTTTATTATTACTCATCGCAATGTACGTACATACATATTGTTATGTAGGTAGGTACTACTATTTAGAACTTAACTTGTACCTCTTTAGTTTTTATGTACTGACAAAATAATGTACTTTATTTAGGCGGCTTATAGTTTGTAAACAATAGCATTATGTAAATTTTTCTTTGATAAGTTTCTAAAATGTAAAATAGAAGATATTTTCTTTTGATTGATGTAGATTGTGTTTTATCTTTTGTTATTTTATTTTCCATGTAGGCCTAGGAATGTCTAAAATTAAGCAAGCATAATATTCTAAGCATAAATTTGTGCCCAACTAATTATGGACATGTCGTTTTATTTCAGGAAAAACAAACAATTTTGTCAAGTGATGGAGCAGTAACGCAAGTAGATTACCAAAGTCTTTTATAGTGCTATTTACGGTTGACCGTTTTTGTTGTTGAAATTTTGAATTAGTTATTTTTTCTTTTCCCTCAACCACCCTTGTAATCGTGTTTTGACGAGTGGTGTGAGAGACGTGACACAGCTGGGCTAACGATATATTAGCAGCCACCTCTAAATGCTTAAGAGTCAGTCCAAGCTAAAGTACAAACTGTTTATTAATGCAAACCACAATAGGGAACTAAGGATTAAATTAGACTACTCTTTACTGTTTGGCAAAATACAGTAGCAAAATAAATCAAATAATACATAGTTGGCTGGCTATGATTTGCTTTTGTTTTATTTATTCCATTTTATTTATTTATTTAACGTCTATCCTTTTCAGTTAAATAACTGATTTACAAAGGAGGACAACTAATAAATCTCGTTGCACAGATGCAGAGAAGTAATTATTTGTAATACTAATATTGCAACAATGTATAAAAGTTAAAACACAATAATTGATTGGTTTGGCTTTGAGGGGGTTGGTTAGTTGCCCCAACTGAAAACCAGTTCTTCTAACTGAGTGTGTGGAGAAATTTAGTTTTAAATTAATCATATACATTTGTGCATATTGTTGAGCATTTCCTTGGAATCTAGCGGAAGTCATAATCTAGATCTACCCCTTGTTTAAAATATTTGTGTTGTGTTCCATTGCTTTATGCTTACATCGGTATTATGATAAAACGTTTGTCCAAAATTAGTCGTTACATATTTTGTACACCAACTGCAATGATATACCTTAGAATGGTTTCAGAACTTGTGTAGAACTTTATTAAAGCAACGAGGGTTGTCATCAACCTATCCACGTTTTGTCTACTACGAGGGCAGGTCTTTCGATGAATCGGCAACGCACGATACGGTGCTAGTTACAGAAATAGTTGTGATGTTTATGTTAACTTATTCAAGTTCTTGACTAACGAACACAAGTACCTATTCCAACTAGGGATGCACTCAATCATCGATATTATTGTTCGAGTATCGATTTGCAATAATAAGATGTCGATAATGGATAATGAAAATATTATCGAATTGCATGTATTCTGAGAAAGCTTATCTAAAATGTGTCGCTGACCGCCATACCAACGCTGTCTTAATTCATTTGATGTGTGAATGTTAATTCTTTGACTTTTCACATTTATGAATGCTCAAAAGATTTCACATTTACACCCGACGTTAAAAATAGCACCGTTTTTACTTGCATTATCAATCGATAATGCAGTCAACTTTCTAATTGTAGTTAATTTATATTTTATCATTGTGCATCCCTGATTGGTACCCCTAGAAACTCCTGTCCTGTTGTTTACCACATGTAGGGCCTCTTGTGTGTTTTCATCAAATCCTACTCAAGTTTCGAACACATTTCAACCAGTGACTGATAAAATGTGTTTGTGTGTGTATTATTAGCAATAATATTTGTGTTTCCTTGTGAACGAACCCCGTGCACTTCATACCAGTTTTTGTTTCTTGGAAATGTAAAACGTTAAATCTCGATTGAATCTCTTGTGAACTTTTAGGGTACCTACTGCCTTTATTGGCACATCCTGTGGTGACGGTTATGTATTGTGTATATAAGTACAGTATATTACATTTCAAATGATTGTAATCGATAGTCAAAGGCTGATCCTATTTTACTTAGTATCTTTTTCTCTTGTTTTGTTTTTTATGTGCCAGCAACTAAATAGCCTAGCTAGTTATGTCAGATTAAATTAAGACATTCTATTGACAAATGAACTGCTAACTTGTTATTTATCCCTATTCATTTAATACTCTTCGTACATTCCAGTTACACGTGAATGTAATCACCAAGCGTTTAAACTTGTGTTATTATGGACGGATGTGACTAACATATTAAGTCCAAACATCCCTGTGTGCACAAAATACTTATTTGTAAACAAAAATATGGGTTGTATGTATCCAGGTACAATGGGGGGGGGGGGGTCTGGGGGAATGCCCCCCAGAAAGTGTGGGTCTCAGAATTTTTTTGATTTTTAAAAATTGCAAATGGTGGTATTTTAGTCGGTTTTATCATGTGTTTTGTCGGTAATGTATAAAGTTCCGAGCCACTTTTATTATCGGTTCACAAAATTGTGCCACCCCTTGCTCCCCCCCTTGAGTTAGGTCACTACCAGTGACGTAGACTACAGTTATCATGTGACCTGAGCTCGTACCGTTCTCCTCAGAACGAACTCGCTCGGCACTCGGTTATAATGTTTGATAAACACTTAAAAGTCCAGTTGTGGTTTGCGACCGTTTTGTCTCGCTTGATACTATCTTAAATTTGTGTTTTAAACCCAGTTTACCTCAAATTTGTGCGCTCGTGGGCATCCAATTTGGCACAGGCGCATAATTAGTCAAGGGAGCGAAGCAACGCAAGTCAAATGGAACAAGACCTGTTTTTTTGTGAGTGAGCGACTTCGCTCTGGAAGGGCTGAACAGATGTCGCTGATATTTCAAACATACATTCGGTATATAGCGTGCAGTTAACATTTTGAGCAAAATCCGTTAAGATTTAAACCACAATAAAAAATAATTAATTGAAAATAGACTGAGAAAGTCGCATTTAAATTAACGACAATGTTTTTTTGTTTTTGAACAAATCATTTTTATCAAATCATGTTTGCATGCAGTGACCAAGGTGTATCGAATGTTGAATGCTCAAGGTTACTTAAAATTCCGCTCGGAGATTGAGTGCACCTTGCAATCATTACTCATATTTTGTACTGGCTATGTTGTTCATGGTATTGTATGCATTTCAAAACGAGCTCTATAATTTTCCAGAAATAAAAAATCTATCCCGAACGTTGTTTGAACCTGCGGGTCCCCATATTATGGGCTCTTTAGCCAACTATAAACTAGGAAAACGCCAAAGTCGTTAGACAAGTGAGCGAGTCATGTGTTGAGTACCCGGGAACATGTGCATTAAAGTTGATTGATATTTAGGTATAAATGATAGGGTTTTAAGTTTTGTTGGTATAAGGGCACATCATTTGTAAGGCCATAATGCGCCACTCCAGCCTACGATAGGCTAGGGAGGAAAGATCCATGCTGTCTAGGTCCTGTATTAGGTAGTGGGAGGAAGGGAATGTTACCGGGCATTCAACACATGACTCGCTCACTCGTCTTAACAACGTCTTTGTTTCCTAGTAAAAATACTGTCTAAATGTCACTATCATTGAAGAATCATTATTCGCACCACCGTAAGTCCAGACCAGAGTTTGGTACCCTGGGAGTAGGCTACGTATCATCTGCACGACTTGAAAGAACCACAATCAAATTATCCGCCTGCTTTATCTTAATGCTAGAGATTGGCGACAGTGTGGCTCTAGCCTCGCTAAGAGTGTGCCCTGGGATGACCAGCAGCATGACGTAATGGTCACAATAATGTTTGGTGTACAGACTGAGGATGGGTGGTTATTTTATTGGACATCAACACGGAGATGAAATGTCAAGATCAGGCATTAGTCGTCATTGTTAGGAAGTTGTGCCACGTGCTTTCTTAGCAATGGGACCGATATTGAGTGCTTGAGAGTGGCGTTTGCGGGCGAATTTTGAATGTTCACAATGTCTTGAATTGGGGCGCAGAATAGAAAATTTTGGAATTAATGAAGTGACTCGAAGAAATTGCCATGCCCAGGTCGTTGTTAAGGTCTGACATGCATGTAAAGTAAGGTACACATCAAGCGAAGTACCTTCTTTTTAAGGATTTCGGTCCTGGAAAATAAAGACTATTATCTATCTATCTATCTTTAATTAATGTGGGACTCTGCACATTGCGACCAGACTGGCAAACCATACGTCATGGAAAGTCTTATGACAGAGAGAGGTGTTGAGACAAAGTTTAGTTTTTGTGTCCCATCGATGTGCTCTGCAGTAATGGATATAGTGATATGTCACTCTCCCAGTACCTAGCTTTTGCAACTATCTTGCTTGTGTAAGGACCAAATGTCAGTCTCTTGTCGAGCGTGACTCCAAGGCAGTGGTTTGAGGAGGACCATTTGACGTCATTGCCATGCAGTCGAAACGGAGTCACGTGCTGACTTTGACAGTGAGGGAATAATGTAGGCCTAGCGCACGTCTTTGAAGCGTTCAGACCCATGCGCCAGCGAGTGTACCAAGACAGCGGTTTCCGAGAACAGCCATGGCGAGAGCTGTTACATCATCTGCACACAGTTAAGCCATGTTCTGGCTTTGTTTTTTTTTTTGATCATATACTTATTAAATTTTGTTTTGTACAACTTGGTATGTTTGTAAATATAAAGTTTAAAAAAATGATTCCATAAATGACATGAAGAATGAATGCTCTAGAAGGAATTATCTTAAGTTCGATAAGATATGGAGTATAGTTGAGGGAGATGAGATTGCTGAGAAGGCACTCTTTCACACTATTGAATGCTTTTGCAACGTCCAGGAAGATTGCTGTTGTTTTCTGGTGGTTGTCACGCGCAGTTGTGATAGCAGAAACTATTCGAGCAACTTGAACGACTGACGAAGGCCCTGCCCGAAAGCCGTGTGGCTGTCTGCGTGTTTCTACAGTTTTGTCAGTAGCACTCTCTCAAACATCTTTGAAATGATGGATAGAAGCATGATAGAAGACTTAACGGTCTGTTGCTGTTAGGCCTATACAAGGTGCTCCGTGCTAGAGTATGTTAGAGCAACGCGGTTTGGCGGCAGCGTTCTGACGGGCTGCCTTTTGTATTTTATTCTTTATATTATTTTTAAACTTACAACTTGACACGAATTTACTTTCTAGCTTATTGTTAGGTCATTATATAAAAATATAATTTTTGAGCTTGATGACGTTTGAAGTTCCCGCACATAAAGCAAGTAGAAACTTGAAGTACATCCACTGCCTTGTAAACTGTTTTAAAGACATGAATTCTACAGTTTAGCCAACAAGCAACGTAAAACTCCCCAGACCCCAATATGTTGACCTATAAAAAAAATGTTAAATTCTATTGTTATTTGTATAATATCGACTACTTCAATGCATTAAAGGTAGTTTAACTTTGGATAGTAATAGCACGATAGATTATTAGATCGGTGTGCATATAATACAATACGCTCAAAACTGTGATATTATGTTTGCAATTGGTACTGTGCGTTTGTGGTGTCAAAACAACAGTGTTTTCTGAGAAAAAACTTTGTGCCAAAGCAAGTAGGCCCTAGCCTAGGCCTACTATAATTCTACAGTTGTGACTCATGGTGAAATGGTAATGTATTCTAGGGCCTATACTTAAAATTATAATAATATAATCACAAACGATTAACAATTAATTAGGCATTGAAATTGGTTTCATAAGGCCTAGGTGTAGGCCCTAGGGATGGCTAGGGTAGGCCTAGGTCTTTGGGTTCATCCCCTAAGTCTAGCCCTAGTCCTAGGCCCCCGAGGCTTGGCCTAGGCCTAGGACCTTGGGGCTAAAAGCCTTTATCTCCTAGGTTAGCCTAGCCCTTAGTTTGTAGACTAATAACATATAGGCCTACACAGTTCCTTCCACACAACATGGTGTTGCTATGTCTAGAAAGCCCCTAGGCCCTAGAATGTAGGCTAGCTAGGGCCTAGGCCTAGTTGCCCTAGGCATTACCTACATTCATAGGCTTAGTGCCTAGGCAGAGGCCTATTACCCAAAGAGATAGCCTAGCTAGCCTAGGCCTAGGCTTAGACACAGGCTTAGACCTCAGGTCCGGCCTAGGGCCTATTCCATACACAGATATAGGCCATAGGATGTATCTGAATATTATTCTTGATCGTATTCCTATTCTTCGAGTAGGCCTAGGCCTAGCTGCAAGTCTTGTTCTGATGACTAGGGGCCTATATTGCAGCTTTTGGCTACATAGCAGAGGCTATGTCCTAGGATGATAGGCTAGGCTATGCCTAGCCCTATCCCTAGCTAGGCCTAGGCTACTGGGCAGTTTTATCACAAGATTTTCACAGTTTATCAGTTAGGCCTAATTGTCTAGACACCATTTAGGCCTAGGTCTAGGCACTTTCACATAGGCCTAATGGCAGCAGTAGGGGCCTATATGACATGCTTATTTGGGCCTAAATTATGTTTGAAATTGTATTATTAGGTATATCACATTTAAGGGTTTTTTTTTTATTTTATTTTTTTTATTTCTTTAAGTCTATCCTATTCATTAAAAAAACTGTAAAAAAGGAAAACAACTAACTAGGCCCCTAACCTTTCCGAAATTTGAGAGTGTGTATCATCCCGGACACCTTTTGGCAGATTTTGAATTGAGCCCAGGAAAAAAAATAAGTGGCCTACCCTGCACACCTGCCTGGCAGTAGCGGGGGTTTGTCTTTAAACAGGCCCACTAGGCACGGGCCTAGGGGCGGGGCAACCTTGGGGGGCGCACTAAAACTAAACAAATTAAAAATTTTTCGTTTTTTAATTTATTATTTAGTTTATTATATTATCTCTTTATGTAATTTTAGATTTAAAACGTGTTTTGGAGCTTTTAAAAGTTAAAAATTTGCAAAAATCCCCTTAGGCGAATAACCCTTCCCCAGCTATGCATTATCTTTTTCCCGATCCCGTATAGTTTGCTAAGGTTTCGAAAAAGTAAGAATTTTGCCTGTTTTACTGTGGTGCTAGCCGCTGCAGCCCCTGAGACTGAAAACTTTGTTGCAGAGAAGGGTACTTGTCCAGATGGTATAGGTCTCTAAAGAAAAAAAAAGTAAAAACCCATTAGGCCTACCTAAACTTTTGTAAGTTTTACGTTGGGGGTGGGGGCAAAATTTTGTTGCCTAGGGCGGCTCATACCTAAACCGGCCCCAGGTATAGGCCCCCAGGGCCCATTTTAAACGGTTAAGCAAACCCTTCTAGGTTGGAGGCCCACCCTAGATCAGCGGAATAAAAGTTAAAAACATAGCGGGTAAATTGGATTAGGGAGTGTGTTAGGCCCATTTAAGGGGGTTAGATCACTTCCCTATCAAATTAAGGTTAAAATGTTTTAAAAATAGCCTATACTATATTTCAGTGTTTTCAACAAAACAAATTTTATCGACTTTCAAAAAAAATCAGTTGAACCCGCTTTAGTAACCCTGTAATAAAAAAGTGACTGTTTGTTTTTAGGACGCCTATCGGGTACAAGACAAAAACACAAGCCAATGAAATTTCATTGTTTAAGGCCCGTTATAATAATGGCAGGGAGGCCTACGCCTGTTTGGGAAATTTTCTTAAACCATGGCTAAGCATATGATTTTTATAACCTAATCGTAGCCTTTTTAAAAGTAGCAAAATTAAAAATTGGGTTTCCCCCCCCTTCTTTACACTGCCCGGGTTTGAGGAAATACCCCTGCCTGAGTTGAGCGAATTTTTATTGGCTTTTTTTTTTCAGGAGGGGGGGGGGGGGGGGGGGGGGGAATAACTCAGCGAAAAAAAAAACACTTTGGGGGGGGGCAAGGGGAAATCGCTTTCATCCAATGGACCTTCAAAGAGATTTTTCGTTGCATACTCCCTTTCCGACGTCGAAGAAGGGTTGTCTACCCCCGCTTTTTCAATTTTAAGTCCCGCCAAAAAATCAAATCAAATCCCTCCAAATCACCTGGAGGGACACAATTTCCTTTTTTGGGAGAAAATTTTCAAAACCCCAAAGCATTTTTGTTTTTTTGGGTTTTTTTGGGTTTTTTCACACAAAAACTAGGCCACAGTATTTTTAATTCTTAGCTTTTTTTTCTGAAACGCTCAGAAAGCGCTTAAAAACCTAGTGTTAAAAATTTTTTGCCTGCTGCGACCTATTGTCGTCCCCCAAAACCCCCCTTGCTGTTTTTTACAAAGATTTGTTCTCTCCCATGAGTTAAATTTGGCAACCCTAGTCAAAGTGCAAAACCATCAGGGGAAACATCCAGCCAGTGAAAGGCACAAAAATGAGATAATCTCCGTCTTTAGAGGTTTGGTTCGTGCCACTACTGACCAATAATTGATATGTTGATTGATTATCGATAGTGGATTTTGGTTATCGATTATTAAAAAAAGATCCATTTTTGAATATTGATCAATAATATTGATTATCGTAGGTATGCATCCCTAGTAATTAGATCATACTATCATACATCATACATCATAGCCTATAGGCCCTAGTTCCCTAGTAGATATGATTTTTAGTTTATAAGTAGGCCTAATATGTTGGATTAGTAGTACCGGTAGCTATGGAGTGCATAGGGCCTACATTTAAATAAGGGTGGGCCTAATCTAGGCCCTAAAGGTTGACCGACTAGTCATGATTTTACATTGTACATTCACTGTTGGTAATTGCCCACAGACTTTTTTTTCTACTTCTAGGCATTTAACATGTTGTAGCTAATGTGAAACTTGTTTATGAACATGCAAATAAAATTATGATGAACTGAACTGAAAAATTAAAAAGTTAACTTAACTTTTAAAAGTTTATGTTAATAGGTAGGGGCCTACATTAAAAACGAGTAGGCCTACCTAGGCTAAGTTCAATGAGAAGTTACGAAAAAATGGTTTCTCACTAATAGGCCTACGTTATTTTTAAAAGTTCTTTCGACAATGTTACAGTCCTACAGAACTAGGATAGGCCCGCCTAGGCCAATAGCCTATAGTCCATGTTAATAGATTGGTTGTTGTTAATCCAGTGGCGTCATCGGCGCCGAGTACGGGGGGGCGACGGGGCTCAAGCCCCTCCAGCTGTGATCCAGGGGGGGGGCTCAGCCCCCCTGCGAAGCAAGCTCTAAAGTGTATAAGTGAAAAATCCCAAGGGTTCAATTGCTAACAGTAGTTACCAGATTTTTTACTAAAAGGCCCTTCGAGTTCGAGTCAATGCACATCGACAAATTATGTCTTTTTCCCACTTCACGTATTTTCTATGAGAGCATTCTTTCTTTGGTAGGGTTGCTGACTGACGTGTGGCTAGTGTGTTATGGTTCTTTGGCAGTCCGTCTCGTTCGGCCCCTTGTGGCGAAAATTAGTTTTGTAACAACATTTTCGGAGAAAAACTGTCAATAGAGCAGTACACTCTAAAGTCATGTAGCATTTCACCTGAGAGAGTATAATTAGTTGCATTACTACCCGATCTTTATGGGTAGTTATTTGTTTGATATGACATATTAATGCAATTCTTTCATCGTTTTTTCACGCCTGAAATCTCGTTTCAGGCCATCAAACATAATGTAGGCCCCAAAAAAATTCACCTACGGTGTAAGCCTCCGGCGGTTGGGGCTTCGCCTCAGACCCCAGCTGTTCCCACATTGAGCCCCCCCACCAAAAGTCAAAACTCGGCGCCTATGAGTGGCGTAGCTAGGAATTCAAAGGCCTGGGTGCAACGCTGCTCGATATGATTGCTTGCCCCCTTGGCCCCCCTCTTGCCATGGGCCCTCAGTCTCTCGGGGCCCAGGTGCAAGGGCCATCAAATTCCAACTCGCAACCTTCTCGTGGTTTGGCCCGTGATTAGGGGAGTTTTTCTCCCTGAAACTAATGGCGAGCTCTGGGTCGTCGTCGGGGAACTTTCCCCTTCCCTTTGACTACCTCCCTGACGGCGACGACAATGACAACACGGACGGATGATGACAGACGGAGACGACCACGACGTGGGGGAACCCCTGCCCTCCCCATATGCTTGTGGCTGGTTCTGACCAGCACAGGCCTGTCCACCCCTTGTCCCCCCGCTTCATCCCTTACGTCCCTCCCTTCTTCTCGATTAGCCAAGTTGCATAAATACCCAGGTGCAAGTGCACCTGTTGCATCCCTTATTCATACGCCCCTGTGTTAATCTCAAATGACTGAAAAGAGTAAATTATGTTGAACCCTCCACTTAACCATATATTATAGGGTTGCCAACCGTCTGGAATTTCTCCGGACAGTCAGGATTTCAACACATTTGTCCGGATGCAGGAATTGACCCGTTCCGGACGCCACTTTGTCCTGAATTTGTAAAAACTAATAATGTCCACTAAATAT
The DNA here is from genome assembly GCA_024449915.1 of Sweltsa coloradensis. Lineage (NCBI taxonomy): Eukaryota > Metazoa > Arthropoda > Insecta > Plecoptera > Chloroperlidae > Sweltsa > Sweltsa coloradensis. The sequence continues at coordinate 56,956 of JAMZAV010003166.1, forward strand.
TAATGAAATTTGTGTATGATCGTCTAAAAGAATTATTATTCATCCTCTCAATTTCCGATTTAGGCTAGAGTTACTCACAATAATATGTTTCAACTTGTTAGTTGGTTTTCGTTCTCTGCCATTCTGTTGCCATGAGCTGCTCTCTTTGATCTAAACCGCTGCCCATGAGGCATACGCATTCACCGTGGGGGAGTCCCCGACTTTCGTATTTCATATCGTTTTGTCTGGACAGTCACCAGCCGGCACGTACTTTCAATTTTGTGCTTGTGCTGTTCATTGTTTGCATTCTGTTTGCTTTTGAATGAAGAAATTGAAGGCAATTCTCCTAAAAAGAAAAAGTGAGTTTTGTGTTTTCCTTGAAGAGTATGTAGTTTCAAGAGAAATCTTTTAAATCACAGATTGGCAAAGACAGACGCAACTATTCTGACCAATCAAAAGTGCACTGAGTGTCATACTTCCATTTTTTTTTTGAATCCAAAGTTCTCGAGTTGAGTGATATATTATTATGGTTGTAGTAAAAAAATGTTGCATTCCGCTACCCCCCCCCCCCAGCACCATCAAGGGGCTTTGTCCGGAATTCCATTATAGCTAGCTAGCAATAATAGGACCTATTTTAATTTGATGTCTGAACTGCTGGATGACAAGGCTAGGCATACCAGCTTCGTATAAAAATGTTCCTAATGGACGAGTAGTCTAACTCCGCCCCTGACGTCACGACTCAAACATGTGCTCAAAGATGGCCGTACTGTGGGACGATTTTAACTGACAGCCTTACTGTACCACACTAAAGACTGGATTGCTGGATTTAAATGGTTCAATATTGTGTTGTTTCACGATGTTTGTCAAGAGCTAAAATAGGAGGGGTGTCTTTACACTCGTTTCCAAAGGATATAAAGTTAAGAAATAAGACGTGGGAAGTTAAAATCAGATAGATAAGAAATGTTTTACGAAAACATGTGATACCATGCTTGTAGGCCTATAATGTTCTTTGCATTTCGTGGATTCCGATTACAAGCAAATTCCTCATGACAAACTTAAGTGTTTGCGAGATGGAGCCCTGCCCATGTGTTTACCCATTTTTTTTATTTCCCGGACTGGCCAACTATCTTCATTCTAAACTTGCTTGTAGTAGGCAGGCTAATGAGTAGACCTGTTTGACGCGGCCCTATAATTCTGCACAAGAGAGAGGCCTAAGCACTAGACAGGCTACTTTTGTTTAGGTGTAGGGCCTAGACCTACCTAGAATAGAATAGAATGTTGCTTTATTTCCAAAGTATTGCATACATAGTTAGTTTTATGTTTATATAACACAGTTGACCCCTAAGATAATACAAGTAGGCCTACATCTAGTAGTTAGGGTAGGCCTATATGGAAAGGAAAATAACACCTAGGCCTAGCCTCTGCTTATTGGTAGGTTAAAACTAACAGTATAGCCTTGATTTTGCTTTTAAGGTAGGCCTAGGTCCAAAGCTTCCAAGGTTTAAAAGGGCCCAAACTGTGTATAAATTATAAAGAGGGGTACATTTCTAGGCCTAAATCTTAGCAAAGAGGTGTGTCTAGTCCTAGCCGTGTAGGCCTAGGATTAGAACCTAGGCCTCCGCCTACCCCTAGAGTTAAACCCAGGCCTACTTTTTACGATATGATCTTGTGAACTGAGGAATAATAAATTATGTTGGCCTAAACCTGAGACTAAACTTTAAAAAATGCTTTCTAGAGTAAAGGCTTTGGGTTTATAATTATTCTAAACCCAAAGGTATAGGGACTATGACCACCGTTTTCCGAAGTCCACACATCCTCAAGGACATAACATAGGACAATACAACAGCAGCTGGCTTCCTTCTTGATCTACATAGTCTTTGGCTAAGCCCATTCTAGAAAATAACATATTTTTCAAGGATTTTTTCCACCCGTACGGGCGTAAAAACACGTTGAAGTCCATTGCGCCAACCACACTTAGGTTGCAGCTTGTCCCACAGCTCGCGGCGCTATCTGTTGGATTTTTCGGAACTAGCTAAGCCCCGCCTTTGACTAGTTGTCCATTGAGGTGATTATGGTGTAGCTACTAATTGCCTTATCTTAATGCTTACTACTTTAAATAGGTACTGACACCGGTTACTTCACTTCAAACCATTGCATTCTATTGTCCTAGAAAGGCCTTACAATACCATGACACAATAACATTTTATGGCACTCCTATTTGTAAAAATTACTTTCAGTTAAGCAAATCTTATAGGCTTATTATTAGTGAAAGGTCTACTAATACAAATTCATTACCTTTAGTACAGTACTGTTCTAGGTACGTATCTAATGTGTGTTTGGTGTTAAAATGTTGCGTAACATAATTAATAATTAGACACATTGGCAACTTTAGTGCCTAACCTAGGGTAAGTTAGTTATAAATCAATGAAGGAGACAATCTCTAGTCTCAGATATTTAAGGATCTGTTGCGGTCTGCAATGTAGATCTAGCAGGCCGACACAGTGTCTGATTTCCCCTGCAGATGAGTTACCAATGCCTGGTTTAAACATTATTAATATTAGCAGAGTCGATAAAGAAGTTTCCCCGTTGGGGAGGTCCTCCAACTCCCTATACCGCCCTGGATTAAATAAAAAGTCGGTTTTTGGCATTTGAAATCTAACGTTCCGCGCGACTTGTGTGACGATTGATGGAACTACTTCAATAAAACTACGTCACTTTTCTACTAGTAGTTAACAGTCGTCGACGACGAATGGCGTGAAACGTCAAAATATTAAATGCGATCTAATGTTGGCGAATGTTTTCGCATCAAGCAAACTCTCTGTATTGATGAGGATATTTTCTGATGTAGTAGACCTAAGCCTAGGACCTAGGCCGACAATCAGGATTGCTCAAGGTTTCGATTTGAATGCCAAGGGCGTACTTACGTCTGAAAACTGTATTGTGGCCTTGGGCCTAGGCTACACTTACGTCCGTAAGGCTTAAACAAGGCATATCTCAATTTATTTTGCACGAAAATGTCAGTGACGCCTACGCACCACTTTAAAGTACAATAATAAATCAAAAGTAAATCGTTTTAAAAGACTAGGGCCCTGGGCTAATATCATGGATCTCAACAATCACAATATAGCCGTTTATTAAGAGTTTGTCTTAGGCCCCGATAGCTCAGTTGGTATAGCATCAGTTCGAAAAGCCGGAGGTTCTGGGTTCGATCCCCAGTCGGGGCAAATTTTTACAACAATTCAATCATTCACTAATAACGTTCTCAAAGCAGGCTTATGCTTAAAAACCTTGTATTCATTATTAATAGGCCCTATTGTTATTATTTATTTTCAATTTGTCTGAATTAGGTACACGAATACATGTACACATTGCTGGTGCCCTGGTGGCAAGAGTAGAGCAACACAATGTGCCTTATCTATCACAAAGTGTAAGTTTTTGTGTTCTGTTTCAATGGTCTAGGCTACTGATCAAGTAAGGTGACCGGAGCTCGGCCTCTTGATGAATAGCGGTGGGAGTCGTGGCGCGGTGAACAGCCATCAATGGGAAACTGTTCCTCATGTTTCAAGGTCCTCCCGCCTTCAGAAACAGACGTCACAAACACTTCATTGGCCAAGGACAAAGAAGGTAAGGGTCCGCGTGCTGAAGCATGTTCAGCTTGATTGATCGGTGGTTACTACTTATTTAAACATACTGGTAGGCCCTATCTTGGTCATTGTTCACTCATCAATAGGGTTGGCTTGGTCTGCTTTAAATTTAATTTCCTGCACTGAAAATGTGTGTGACTTGAGTGTGTGAAAATGTGACTTGGGTAGCCTAGACTCTAAATACAAATTTATTTTATTTATTTATTTATTTAAATCTGTTGCAGATGGGTGCACATATAGGCCTATATAGAAGTTTGTTGCAATTTTAAAATTAAAAGGCAGATACCCTACCTATTTGTAGCCAGGTCGTACTATGTGGAAACATTGCAGCCTTTCCAAATATCTGCCCACTTGCCACATAGGCTTACAGTGACATTTTTCTGGAAAGAGTTCATTGCAGAGAAACTGAGAAAATATATGTTTTTATAATGTAGATCCTCCACACTTTGAGTAAGGCCATATTCCGCAAGGAAGTTAACCATCATCCGTCCGGCGGGCTTGAAGCCTCTCCCCTGGTGCAAACTGCAAAGCATCTATGTATAACTAAAAATATGGTGTGTGCCAGAGTTAGGTGATACACAGCATCCTTGCACTTGTGTTTTTATTTTTAAGTTTTATAATTTCTTGCAAGTAGCAACCACTAGATCATTAGCCCACTGTTAAACGTTTTTGTTTCAAAGCTATCCTCTGTATCAGTATGCCTATAGGCTTTTGAGTTTTTTTTTAGGTAAACATCACATTAAAGAGCTTGTTATTGACTTGTTGTTGTGCCTACGGTACACGATGCTGCCGAAGCATCAGTCTTGAATATCAATCTTTACTCGTTTGCAGAGATAATGGAGCCGTGCGGTGTTCAGACCCTACCCTCCAGTGTTGCTAACGGCAACAAGGCACCCCCGCTGGTGGGGTCTGACAACTGTGGCAGTCTGAAGCGAGCATTCTACCCTCGGATTCCCCGTCCCTCCATTGAACAAGCAATCAAAGGACCTCATACCATGGTAAGTAGCATAGGTCTACGTTTGACGTTGAACTTGCCATAAGGTTATGGCAAAGTTAAACTCGGGTGCTGCAAATTCAAAACTTGTGTAACAACTAACAAAAGACGACGCCCTTAAATCTAAGCCTTAATAATTAAATGCTTGTTTTCTCAGAAATGTTACACTTTTAACCTAATTTTTTTTTGGTGTTGCTAATTAGAGTTTGGCCATTCATGTTTCTGCTCTAGTGCCGGTTCTCATGCTGATTAGCTCTACTGGAATGGGCACTGCTTGGAGTTAAATCCTGAAGTGTGATCGCAGCTAGAACTTGTGGAAATATTCACTGTAATTTTCCCTTCCATTTTTGGACTAAACTAGGACAAAATGATAACATGCTCCTCCTTTGAGACCCTGTACGTAGAACATTTTACATCAAATACATTTTCAGTTTAAATTATGTGTATATATGTTCATAATACCCCCCCCCCCCCCTCTTCCTAAACGTTATTTACTATTTCTCAATTTGGATAGTCAGGAAACACTCCTGTAAGTGGATTTGTTAATATTTACTACAATTCAGATTATTCATCATCATCATCATCATCATCATCATCATCATCATCGTCTTCGTCTTCGTCGTCATCATCAGGCCTATCCATTGCATTTTCCTGCTTGATGTTTGTTCCTATTGTATTTATATAGGGCTAGTAATGAACGAATGGTTTTGTCCTGACGAGCCTGCGCGTGTGTGTTGCAGCTGTTGGGGGGACGAGAGCCCTCGGAGTCCAAGCTCAACACCTTGTTTGACTGCTACAAGGACCAGCACGAAGACGCCATCCTGGCTGACGGGGTGGAGCGTCTGTGCGCCGACCTCCAGCTGTCGCCCGACGAGTTCCGAGTGCTCGTGCTGGCGTGGAAACTCAACGCCGAGCGGATGTGCTGCTTCTCCCGCACGGAGTTCGTGACGGGATGCCGGGCAATGCGGGTAGATTCCCTACGTGGGATCCAAGCCAGGTTCGTTAATTGCTGAACCGTATTGAATGTAATGTTTGAATGCTATGCATGCTAGCTGTAGAAAGTAAGTATTGCATATAAGTTATATCACCTCAAAAACCCATATGATAATATAACTGGAACTAAGTTTTATATAGGTTACTGGCTTACCGATAAATCTCCTAAAAATAAATGCATATAAACAGTTAATTGATTTGATTGACCTGTGCGCAGGCTGCCGGAGCTTGTCACCGATCTGAGCAAGGACCGGAACTCTTCAAAGACCTGTACCGCTTCACGTTCCGCTTCGGCCTGGACATAGCGAGCGGTCAGCGCATCCTGCCGGTGGACATGGCTTCCTGCCTGTGGCGCGTGGTGTTCTCCTCCCAGGACGCGCCCCCCGTCCTCGCTCGCTGGCTCTTCTTCCTCGAGACTCACCCCCACGTGAGGGGCGTGCCACGCGACACGTGGAACATGTTCCTCAACTTCTGCGAGTCGGTCGGGTCCGACCTGAGCGCCTACGACGACGCGGAGGCGTGGCCGAGCCTCTTCGACGACTTCGTCGAGTTCGAGAACGACCAGACCAACCAAAACATCTCCAAGGACCGCAGCGTGGAATATTGTGAGTAGATCTTATTTAGTTGACGTTTTATAATAAATTTGTATTGTTTTAATTAGTGATTGTTAGCTTTCTTTAATTTACACACAGTAAATTGAAAGGTTTGAATTAACACTCAGTTTTAACAATATTAGGGATGTGCGGGTACCCGAAAAACGGGTAATTTTCGGGTAGGTAAAATTACCCGACCTCGGGTCGGGCCGTCAATTCCTACCCGAAAAAGTCGGGTCGGGTAGAAGTAATAAAGAAACCACACCAATCTGCTCCTTTTAAACCTCCCGCTCAGACGCCAAACGAACAGCTGACGTCGGAGCGGACCAATCGCTACGACGTGGGCGCGGCTATGCTATGATGCTGTGTCCTTGGCTCTTCCGGCGCTGTCCCCGCTAAAGTAATAGGCCCTACTGAGTACTGACCGTCATTACTCGTCTTCTGGTTATTCAACGCTAATAACGGCATAAAGCAAGTTGAATATTACGTACATAGGCGAATGGTGAAAAAGAAACAACGCTAATAAACATCGTCTAATGCCTAGGCGGCAGGCCTAGAACAAGTCCGATCTAGTGCGCATCGTTGCGCGCAGCAGAGCGTTGGGCGGAGTCAGACCGAAAGGCTGGTGCAAACGCGCGATTTCGTCAGATGCATGGTAAATAATAATACGCGATCGCATCGGTTTTTCTTGGGGTTTTCGTATCGGAAATATTAGAAAACGATCGTTCGATATTATTTCCGAGAATAACGAACGATTGATGCAGGAAAACGATAATAGCGGGGTTTAACTGTACTAGGCCTAGGCCTAGGCATACTCAAGCAAAAGTTCATAAGACGCCGATTTGGATGTTCTTCGTGCCAATACAGCCCAGAGTGGCTACCTGCAACCAATGCAAAACTGTAATGAATTCACAAATAAAAAAAATTTCACTACCCGAGCCCGACCCGAGCCCGAGGGTACTTCAATTACCCGAGCCCGAGGGTACTTTCAATTACCCGACCCGAGCCCGACCCGAGTTCAAAAACCACTACCCGCACATCCCTAAATAATATCACTCGGTTATCTTTTGCGCCCAGCCTACGCAAGGTGGCGTCTCTTCCATTGTCCACTACTACTTTACTCAAACGAACATCCATACAATACAATACAAACTAGTGAAATGAGTAACACAATAAAAATTATGAAATTCTTACACTCGGCTATCCTGCATTATTGAATTGTCCTCAATTCTAGTTTTTAAACTCTATAGTCACAAAATTAAAGTCTTCCACTTTTAACTAAATATATAATAACTAAACTAATTATTTACGTACTTATCCCGTACACATTTGGTACACTATCCCACTTCTGAAATGTCAGCTTTCTTTAATTTACACACAGTAAATTGAAAGGTTTGAATTAACACTCAGTTTTAACAATAATATCACTCGGATATCTTTTTCGCCCAGCCTACGCAAGGTGGTGTCTCTTCCATTGTCCACTACTACTAACAAACATCCATACAATACAATACAAACTAGTCAAATGACTCAATAATCCTGTCAAATAAGAATTTTTTTAGGAAAAAATTGCGATGTCGCTGAATTTTTGCAGAGACCCTCCTTAAAGGATACTTATCAACATACTAAAACTCCCCTACAATCAGACTGGAGCTTCGGCCGCCATATTGGAAAATGGCGGCCAAAATGTGTTTGTTATCGAATATCTCCAAATTTGTTTGAGATAGACAAAATATTTCAATGGCAAAAATATTCCCCATTTAAATTCCTACAAAACAGGTGTCTTCTATAGTTTTGGTAGGGACAAAGGTTACGTCACAAAATCGTGGTTTTTATGTTGCTCATTGGAGTACCAGCTTATTTCCAAATTTTTACGCCCAGCATCAAACAATGCCCGGTAAATCCGTAATAAATCGATTTAAATACAAAAGGACTTTTGTACGGGGTTGATGAAAGCTTCCATTAGTATTTTAAAAAATCCGGTCTTCGAAATCGAATTTTGCATTTACCCGGAATTTGGGATTTACCATTGTTGGCATTTTCTCACAAATGCCCTTTTTGACTGTCCATTATTAAGCACTAAATAGCATTGGAGGAAAAATTCTTTCTACGCACATTGAAATGACTTGAATAATGATCCGATTACAACCAAAGTTAAAATCCAATATGACTGCTAATTCCTAATATTCACAATATGAATACTGTTTTCGTGCTGTTTTTACACTCTTTTTGTTACATAATTCACTTTGATGTTGTGGATATTAGGAATTAGCAGCCATATTGGATTTAAACTTTGGTTGTAATCGGATCATTATTTGAGTCATTTCATGTGCGTAGGAAGAATTTTTCCTCCAAGCTATTTAGTGCTTAATAATGGATCAAAAAAGGGCTTTTTTGGGGAAAAATCCCAAACAAGGGAAAAAACCCCAAAATTTCGGGTAAAGCAAATTCGTTTTGAGACCTTTTTTTTAAAATTAATGAAAGCTTTACAAACCCCCGTAAAAAAGTCCTTTGTATTTAAATCGATTTATTACGGTTTCCCGGGCATTGTTTGATGCTGGGCGGCAATTTGGAAAATAACGGGTACTCCAATGACAACCAAAAACCCACGTTTTGTGACTTTTCTTTGCCCCTACCAAAATATAGAAGACCCGGTTTTGTGGGGAAATTAATAGGGAATTTTTTTTGCATTGAGATTTTTTGCTTCTAAAAACCAATTTGGAGATATTCGATAACAAACACCTTTGGCCGCCCCTTTTCCAATTGGCGGCCGAACTCCATCCGATTGTAGGGGAGTTTTAGTATGTTATACTATTATATAAGGAAGGTCCTGCAAAAATTCAGCGACATCGAATTTTTTTTCCCCCAAACGTCAATATACGATCTTATTTGACAGGGTTTCGTGGTAACACAAAAAAAATTTTGAAAATTCTTACTGATGGCATGGGATCCAAAAAATTCAAACCGGTTCCTCCATGTCAGAACCGGTTTTTTAAAAACCAAATTTTTTCGTTATCAACCTTTTCGTGTTTTTTTGGGAACACTGCATGGCCGGGGGTGGCTGGGTTCGGCACTTTTTTACATACTCTGCCACTGTCAAGTGTCATCCGCGCCTGTCGTCAAGGCCGGTTGAGCGCTTGATAATAACTGGGGAGGAAGGATAGATAGAATCACGGCTCCCTGAAATAGACCGCACAAGGAAAAAGTGCATGAATTACCCCTTTTTGGGGAAAACAGGCCGTGAAGTTACGTTGTACAGCAGAACTTTAAAAAATTGAAAAGGTTTGGGAAAACCGGAACGGGTTTTTATAGAACCGGTTTTTTGGGGCCCATGTCATCATTTTTTAATATTTTATTATACTACTACTTTCATATTCTCACTAGTAAGGGAAGTTAATAAGTTTAATATCACTACATAATTTGGGTTTGGGTTTAAATTTTATGTTGATAGAATGCCAATCGGGTGGGGCATTTATTAGGTGGATAGGATCAAGGGGGCTTACCTTCGAGAAGTGAGCACTGCCAGATTTGTTCTCCTCTAAATGATCAAGCCTCGTCGAAACTCTTGTGTTTTTCTTGTTTTGTCATACATCTTTAGTCTTCTCGAAGGAACTGTTGGCCCCTTCCCCCACACCTAATACACAAAAAATTGTTTAAAACCTTGCCTTGTTGTTGTTCAGTCTGATATTTTTAAAAATGTGTTTTATTGTTGATGAGGCCTTCTTAAATGCCATGTTGATGATGTTAGTGTGATTGAACAACCAAAAAAGCTATGTACATCTTCTACTTGATGTTTAATGCTCGGGAGTAAAAAACCCATCCGGGTGCTAAGCAACCGAGTCAGTTGCAGTCCCGTCAGAAGAGGGGAAAGGCCTCGGCGTCGGGATTGGGCCCTTGTCGCTTCGAAGCGTTGTCTGCTCCTTTAATAAACCTACCGGCCGAAAGGAATAGTCTGTTAATAATAGTCGACAGGGGCCCCCAAATGTGCAAAAGTGAAGACGTTATGTTTGCATTGAAAGAGATTGAGATGAATTTTTTGTGGCGAGGGGACAATGATAAAACGCCTTGGACGTGTAGTGTTTCCGCGTGCGAAGGCTTTCTTGGCCCCTTTCGGAATTCATATCACTTTCACGGTGGCAACCATGTGTTCGGTCATTTTGGCGTCGACGAGGAAAACAATTGAAAGTGTCCAAATTGTTTTTTAACCTACCTTTGCACTTGAAAAAGATCATGTGCAATGATCAGGCCCAGCTCGTAACAGGGCAGAGGGTCCCGATATAAAATATACTTATTACAGGCGGGCACAGTTTTAAAAACCCCCTCTTTGAGGATGGTGATTTTGAAACTTTTACGGTTTCCCTTGTTTTTATTACATTTCCTACTTTTAAATTAAAAATCAGTGTACCACTTTTCAGCGTGACGCATCTAAAAGTATTATTACGTTTGCAAAGGATGTCCCTTCAGTTTGGAGATATAGGGTTTTTCTTAAGAGGCACTCTTATGTATTTAAAGGGTTGTACACATTTATGAGGTGTTTTTAAATTTATCATTTCTAACTGAAATATTATTAAAGTTGCTTCAAAAAAGACGTTTGCTTAAGGTTATGTAATTTCTTGGAAATACCCCTGATTTTATTGGTTTTAGTAGGGGTGATTTAAAAAAAAAAACTCGTTTTTATTTCGCGTACGTTCCCCCAAAATGTAAATTTGAAGTAGGGTTCCCCAAAGTTGGCAAATACTAATGCGTTCCCTAAACAAGAGCTCGTTCCAATTAAGTAAATGCATTTCTCCCAAAGACTGACATAGCCTGAAAAAATCCCAGCTGAGCATCGTCGCAGGGGCCTTTTTTTTCCCTCGGGTAGGGTGTTATTTCCAGAAAAGAGATTTAAAAGAGCTACTAGAGCAGGCAATTCAACAGGATAATTTAAAAACATTTTTATTGGTTTTCCAATAGGAAAGTTTTTTGCCCCTTTACGCCTACTTCAAAGTGTTTTAGTAAAAAAAACACATGATGACAAGAAATTTTTTAAAAACCCGTAATATTATTACAAAATTTGAAAAATTAAACGTAACCCACGGGGATGCAACCCAAAATTGGGCCACCACGGGCGCAGCCGCCGAAGGTAGTACACATATAGCAATAGTACATAGGCCCACACTGTTAAACCCCTGTGTTAAAACTAAAAAATAAACCTAGGCAGACTCACTTCAATGAAAAGAGACAGGAAGGCATATGGATATTCGATAGCATGCACTCAGGCATCACATCCACTCATCGAGGTGTAAGGGGTGGGCAGGCATCCATCGCATTTATTTTTTAAAAATTTTTACTCTTAGCAGCTGTAGAATTTTAGTTAAACTTGCAAAAAAAATAGGTCTAGTAAAAAATTGGGTAGGTTAACTTTTGCATCCCAAAACCAAGGTCTACTGACCTCATACAAAATATTTTTGAAATTTTTTGGGTCCTGAAATTTAGGGTCTTGATAATATCCTACATAGTATTGAAATTAAAATCAGCGACTGTGCTTCTTTCCGAATCCTTAGGGGGTCAAAAATCATCGGTGGCGGGCAGTTTGCCGTTGCACTGAGGTAAGAGGGCAGTACATCTCTGATATGACGCCCTAATCAGATTTACCGGCCTGTATCGAGTGCATGTTAAGACCCCAGTCCAGCCAATCGAATACGCAAATACTAGCAAAAAATTATTAATGACCCGGCTCGACAATGGCAGCTCAGGCTTACAGTAATGTACCGGTACATCCCATCATCGAATTATATTATAGTTATACCCAAATTTATTCCATTTAAAATATCTAAAAATAGAATTTTCATTTGGCCACCATAACCATCAGCAGATGACTTCTAGGGTGACACATATATTCGCAGGTAGCTTTATCTACGCGTCTTGTTGCAAGTTTTGAGGTCTTTGAAGCTAGGACTATATTACGTATCATAATATTCATACACAAAACTAAATACTAACATGTTTAGCTATAGATACACTTGAAAGTGGAATAATTGAAATCAAATTTACAACATTGCAATAGGTTTAGCTCAGAGTTTCATTAAACACAGTCTGAATAGTACATTTCACAACTACAAGTGGGTAGATATTATTAAGAAGTGGGATAAAACATTTGCTCGCTTAAATGTCCAAACTGTGTTATTAAACACGATGATGATAATAGATAAGTAGGCCATACCTATTTACAAATATTATTCAAATTTTTAATATTTGAACATAAATATAACAAACAATAAGAGCTTAAACTGGGAATATAAGTGAACTCGTTTCAGTGAGGGGAATGGTACAGAAGGATGACAGCTTACCTTAAAAACATTAAGTAGGCTGTAGGTTGCACAGACACAAAAGATTACCGTATTGTTCCGAATAAAGCACGACCTCGAATATAACACGACCCCCAATTTTTCAGAATCATTTCAAGAAAAAAGAAAAAATCAAAGAAAATTAAAATGTACATGAAACACTTACAACAAAACATTTTGAACAATGTTAGGCCTAGGCCTATGGTTTTTTACAGGGTAGGGCCAAGCACAAGCTCACATGTCAACCACAGTTCACCAGTCTGATTCCTGGTCTTCAATGTTTACGTCACGGAGGGGGGGGTGGGGGGTGGGGGTTATACTAGGCCCTAGTATCTATGGTCGTAGGCCTAGGCCTAGCTCCTTCGCAATCCCTTGCTGATTTGTAAGGCAGAGGAACCTTTCTTTTCCACGCGATCAGCAGTCTTCATTTGTTCATCTTGAGCCATTTCATCTTCTCCTTCATCACTCATATTACGTTACGTAGACTCTAGCTTATGGCCTCTATGTAGTCAAGCTAGGTCGAGTATCAGCTAGGATTCTGACGA